>CABHPR010141795.1:0-11128 GCA_902168415.1 Peromyscus melanophrys
GAGGGGACCTACTGGGATGGGCAGCCATGGATGGTCTGAGCAGAGGCCTAATACAATTTGACTCCTGACTCTAAAGGATGGTTCTTGTTCCTGTGTGGGCTGGGAAGAAGGTGAAGCAGGGAGAGCAGTCAGAAGAGCATTTCCATGATCCACGTGAGAGATGACGAAGCTTGAACTTCAACGGTGCGGAGAAGCGGCGGTCAGAAAGTAACACGGTGGCCATGTTAATTTACAAATGGGATGTGGGTTGAAAAGCCAAAGACAAGGGTTTGGGTCTGAACAGCTGGGAGGGTGGAGTTGTCATTGCCGGGAGGGGAAGATGTGGGGAAGATAAGCAGTATAATATGAATGTGCTGCCCCAGAGGGAGAGCACCGCCAGCGGGAACAGCCAAGGGACAGAGAACTGGAAAAGCCGGATGTGCAGGAAGCCAGATGCAAGGTTCTTTAGTTGGGGAAGACTGATGTCTCCCTTAAACTTCGTGTCAGATTTTGCTGGTGTGAAGTAAAGGAAGGCCCTAACAATTCCTTTCCTAAGAATTCAATTCAGTTAATTACAGACTATGGCACCCAAGGAGGTTAAATATAGATTTGGCTGCGGACATACAGGTTAGACCAGATACATAATTTGCTGGGGCCCAGGGTAAAATGAAAACCCAGCTCTCTTCCTTTGAACATCATGAAGATGGCGGAAACAGACAATTAACCTAACACAGGGCCTCATTTAGCAGTTCACTGGGTCCTTGAAGCATCCTTACAACACAGCTCTTTCCGTCCTCCATTCTCAAATCAAGAAACTCCATCAGGACATTGGTGTAACTAAGGTCACAGAACTGGACTGACAATTTGAGCTTAGAAACTGGGCCTTCAGCCTCCAAGCCTGGCCCTTCTTAAACTATATGAAGCTGGGTACCAATGGAGGGGATGGCTCTCCTGTCTGGCCACCTGGAGCAGGTCCAGCTGAGGAGGGAGGTCTTGGCTGTGTCTTGCAGAGGCCCAGATAGTCTGGAAATGTGGGAGGGAAGGAGGCATACAGCTAAGACCCCCTAGCTGGAGTTCTTCATGGAGACAAGAGAGCACAGGGAAACAGCTTAGCCATGGAGCAGATATAATTTACTCAATAACAAAACTTAGATTAGAAAAAGAGAGCATCGCTGGGCGGTGGTGGCACACGCCTTTAATCCCAGCACTGGGAAGCAGAGCCAGGAGGATCTCTGTGAGTTCAAGGCCAGCCTCGTCTACAGAGCGAGATCCAGGACAGGTACCAGAACTACACAGAGAAACCCTGTCTCGAAAAAACCAAAAAACAAAAAAAAAAGAATTAATTTATTTATTTGAGTGTGTGTGTGTGTGTGTGTGTGTGTGTGTGTGTGTGTGCGCGCGCGCGCGCACGCGCGTGCGTGTCTGTGTATATGTACCCATGTGCACCCTGGTACAGACTCCTTACACCATATGGATTCCGGAGACTGCACTAAGAGTCAGGCTTGGCAGCAAGTGCTTTTACCCACTGAGCTATCTCACCAGCCCTAGATTTAAACTTTCAATCCTCCTGCTGCAGCTTCCCAAGTTTCTAGAATCACAGGCTTGTATCAATGACTGATAGAATTTTAGAGACCTTAAAGCAAGGGTGTGAGAGCCTGGTCTACTTAGGGTCATCACTCCTCAGCTAGCTTGGTGCTGGGAAGGCCACGTGAGCAGGGTTTGAAGTCACCAAAAAGAGCAAAGGGCATGAGCTGAGCCATTCCCTCACAGTAATTTGGATATAGTCACTTAATCCTTTCCACTCCTCAGTTTCATTCCCCGTAAAACAGAAAAGCAAGGCAAATTCTATGAGGACTAAGGAGACAGGAGAGCTCTCTAGGAGATGAGCTCTGTGCAGATGTGAGGCCCACACATCTGCAACAGTCATTGCACATCGGAAGTACCCCAGTGAGGCACCTGGGCCTGTCCCCAAACACACTGGGATAGAAGAGTCAAGGGAGAAGCCTCACTGTGTAGCCTTGGCTAGCCTAGAACTCACTAAGTAGACCAGGCTGGCCTCTAACTCACAGAAATCCCCTGCCTCTGCCTCCTGAGTGCTGGGTCAAAGGTGTGTGCCACCGCCACCCGGCTGCACTCCTTTCTTGACAAAATACTTTCTGAAGCTTCTGGTCATTCCTTGGAGAATGGAAGGAGCTTTGTTGGCTCTTCTTTCCCTCTCAGTCTGTGGTCATGTGATAAGGAGGGCTGTCCCTGCACACACAGATAATGTGTTCTCCAGCTGGAGAATGGCTGAAGCCTGCCTTCCATCTAGCCATTACCTTAAAAGTACACACAGACACTTTCAATATTAAATTTGACACTATAGTGTATGTATGCATGTATTCTAATGGGTGTATGCACAAATATGACAGTATTTAACAGTAACTCAGCCAAGCATTGGTGAGTAGACATTAGGGAGTGGATGTTCACCTGGGGAAAGACAAGTGTGCTTCTACCTTAAGCCACCCTCTGACCTCTGTCTATTTGTCCCTGAACCACGGAATCTCAGATCCTCCTCCTCCCAAACCACTTCATGGGGTGAGAAGTGTAGCTGAGAGGCAGAGCACATGGCGAGCAAGGTGCTGAGTTTAGTCCCCAGCCCTGCAACACACCTGAACAGCAAGACCTCCCACTGCACTTCCTTCCCAGGCACCTGACTCCAGCTTTTCCTTCCACCTAAGACGTCAGAGTGTTCCTAGAGGTGAACCTAGTGGTCCCTGCTCAGCTTCTCTTCTTCAGCTTCTCTGCACTAGCTCGCTCGGAGCATACCCTTCTTCCTTGACTCTCACTCTGCTAGATCGAGGTTTCAATAAAGTGTTCGTCTCCACTCTTTCCTCTTCCTCCTCACAGGCTGCTCTTTCACTCCCCTAGATGTGGGTGGGGTCGACTGAGGATGAGTCCCTGTTCTTGACTTTATACTCTCATCTGAGAGGCTGAGTCAACCATCTGCTCTCAGCTGTTACAGCTATACAGTAGTACCGACATAAATGGGTACAAAGATCCCATTGTCAAGTATTCCCTGACGATCATTCTTTACTGCCAAGAGGTCTCAGGATGCTTAAACCTTGGCGCGGCTGGCGGGGGAGGGGGGGTATGCTCAGCTGCACCCCAGGTCCATTTTTTTTTTTCATGACAAGGGTTTTTGTTTTGTTTTTTAGGATTTTTTATTTTAAGAGAGGTTTCTCACTTGCCCAGACTGACCTTGGATTTACTCTGTAGCCAAGGAGGCCTTGAGTTTGCAGCCCTCATGACTCAGCTTCCAAAATAGCTAGGATGGGACTCCAGGCTCTGCCACCAGGCCCGGCTTTCCCCTGCTCTTTCTTCCTCCTCTTTCTTTTCTGTTTTATGCAGGGTCTCACTAGGTACAGCCTTGCCTTGCCTGGAACTCACTCTGTAGACCAGGCTGGCTGCTGCCTCCAGAGTGCTGGGACTACAGGCAGGTGCCACCATGCCTGGCAGGCAGCTTCTTCTACACCCCATAAGCTCTCTCTTGCCATTGTCCTCCTGTCATTCTTGGTTCTCCTCATCCACCCCTACCTTGCCCACTGCTTTGTTAGAAAGTGTGGGGAAACCTCAGGAGAGCTTCAGTCCCCTTTCTTTCCGATCGCTCTCCCAGACCATCCTGCACAAATAGCTACAAGATGTCTCCTGTTGCTGGCACTGAACCACCACTGCCCGGTTTAGAATCCTAGAAAGTCTCCTCACGCCTGTGGAAGAAAGACTGACCTTGGTCCAGCAGGTAATGTCAGCTTCCCAGTGTTCTCTCCCATTCCAGTCAAACAGCACCACCTGTCCTCCCTGTTTCTCCTTGGATCTTTCCAGCACACCCAGTACCTTTGGTTACCCAGTATTCTTCCCTGTGCCCAGCTGTCCAGGCAGTAAGTGTATCCATCACAAAGCCTTTGATGATGCTGCTGAAGATGCTGGCCAGATGATGAGACACTCTGTGAACTCATAATGGATACCCACCACTTACCTGAATGATCTTACTTAGGTTTGCCAACTAATATTATTCCCATTTCACTGGTGAGAAACTATAGTTTAAAGAGTTTAAATAGCATCCTATGATTTCAGAAGAGACAGAGCTAAGGCTCAAAACTACAATTTCACTGCCTTTTCCTATGTACAATAATTAATCTCTTTTCAGAGCCATGATCTCACTTGTTAGCACATATTTTTATTTTCCATATATAAATACATCTGCTATGCTATATTCATTCACCAAACATTGAATAAATTTTTGCTGTCATTTTTTTTGGGGGGGGAGGCATGATTTTGAGACAGGGTTTCTCTGTGTAGCCCTGGCTGTCCTGGAACTAGTTCTGTAGACCAGGCTGGCCTCCAACGCACAGAGATCCGCTTGCCTCTGCCTCCTGAGTGCTGGAATTAAAGGTGTGCACCACCACTGCCTGGCCTGCTGTTGTTTTTGTTTATTGGAGACCAGGCCTTTCCACGCAGCTTGGCCTTGGCTTTGCCGTTCTCACAATCAGCATCCGCGTGCTGAGAGTACACACCAGCATCACCCTACCTGGCTACACTGTGATTCTTTTATACTGATAGCTCTATGTTCTGAGGGTAGAAATGGATACCTAATGCTGCTGCCATGGGACAGAAAAGGCGAGGACATTGCATGTTGTAGCCTATGATGACTCTGGCCTTGGCCGTCAGCTGGAACTGGAAGGACAGCAGAGCTCTCTTTGATATATAGCATCTTGTATTTTTTCCTGATAGGGATACATTCTTCACTTTATTTCACAGAAATAAAAGCAATAACTAATATATACTAAGCCTTTGCTCGCCATATCCTAGGTACTGTCCTTCATATGTCACGCATGATAAAACTCTTTAAAAACATCCTTCAGAGCCAGTACTGTTGAGGTCTCCATCTACAGAAGAAGTCCCAGAAGCACTAAGCCCACGCCCTATGTCACACCTCTTCACATTTCACTCCTTGCTGTGATAAAACACTGACCAAAAGCAATGGAGGAGAAGCAAGGGTTTATTTTAGCTTGTAAGTCACAGTCCGTCACTGAGTGACAGGAAGGAACTTGAGGCCAGGGAGGCTTGCTGTTCCAGAGTATTACCAAGGAACTCATACACAGCCGAGGAAGTACAGCAGAAACCAGAGAAGAGAGGAGCTTTACTGGATCAACTCATGCTTAGCTAGCTTTCTTTTTTTTTTTTTTTTTCCGAATGTCGTTTATTGAAGGGGGAGGAGGTCTTAAATACAGGCTTACAGCACAATGGGAGAACCCCAGAGGGCAGAAGTTCGCTACCGATGTTTTACAATCTTTAGCTAGCTTTCTTATACAGTCCAGGACCACCTGTCTAGGGAATGGTGCCACCCACAGTGAGCTGGGTCCTCCGATATCAATTAATAACTAAGACAATCCCCCATAGACACGCCCACAGGCCAACCTGACCTGGACAGTTCCTCAAGTGGGCCCTCCTCCAGTGATTATGTCATTTGACAGTTAAAGCTAACTAGGATATCATCCTCAGAGACAAAGATAGGCAGTTGGACTGAGAGGCTGGCCCTGTCTTGAAGGACCTTGCTGTCCCGCCTCTCAAGTCTGCTCCCCTGGTGTTCAATATGATGAGGTAACAGCATGTTGTCCTTCCGAGTCCCTTTTGTCTTTCCCTCCTTCACACTTGCTCTCTCTCCACCCATTTGTTGATTATTCTATGCCCAGAACTATGCCAGCTGCTGGGTATACAAAGGCAACTCCCCCCTCCCCTTTCTCAAAAAAAAAAAAACCCCACTGAAAATAGAAAAGTAAGAGAGGAGCACACCTTTAATCCCAGCACTTGGGAGACAAAGGCAGATGAGATTCCGTGAGTTCAAGGCCAGCCTGGTCTACAAAGCGAGTTCCAGGACAGCCAGGGCTACACAGTGAGACCTGGGGGCAGGGGGAGAAAAAAGATTAAAACTAAGGGAAGGGAATGGAGTATGGCTTAATGGTGGGGGTCATGCTTACAGTGCAGTCAGGACCAAACAAAACCTTAAGGAGAAAAGATAAGCTATGGGAACTGGAAAGTTGGCTCAACACTTAAGAGTACCTGTTGTTCCCTGCCCTCTCACCACCCCCCAAAAAAAGCTGGGCGATGGTGGCACATGCCTTTAATCCCAGCAGTCGGGAGGCAGAGGCAGGAGAATCTCTGTGAGTTTGAGGCCAGCCTGGTCACCAAAGGGAGTACCTGGACAGCCAGGGTTGTTATATACAAAAATCCTGTCTGGTGGGGGGAGGGGAAGAGCACTTGTTGCTCTTGCAGAGGGCCTGAATTTGGTTCCCAGCACTCTCATGGTGGCTCACAACCATCCACAACTCTAATTCCAAAGATCCAACATTCTCTCCTGACCTCTGTGGGCAAGCATGTACTAAACACACATACAGACATGAAGACAGAATACTCATACACATAAAATAAATAAAATGAGCCAATCTTTAATATTTTAAAAAAGAGGTGAACATGATCTTGGAGAGCAACGGGAATGAAGACCCAGGACACAGCGGTGATTAGAGGGACAGGCCAGCAGCAGGCATCAGATCTCAGTCCAACCAAATGGGATTCTTCAAGATGCTGGGTCAGCCACTTCAAGTCCCCCAGTATCAGCTCTCCGGTGTGGGCATCAGAGCCCATACCGTTCAGGGCTTTTAGGAGGGTTAAGAATAACGACGTATTGACAGCTTCCAGCACGGTGCCTGGCCTCACTATGTGCTCTCAACATCGTGAAAAGGTCTGGAAGTACCAACTCCCACAGCTAAGGACGCCTCTCCTGCATCTCATAGGTGAGGATGTGGAGGCCCAGACAGAGACCGCTGTCTTCTAGGCTCGGTGGCCGCTGAAACTGACTGTCCGGCATTCTGAGTTCCCGTGGGCAGTCCATCCACCTTGTCCCCTGGCCTGAGGAAGCAGCTGCACAATTCTCAGGTTGTTAATAGTCTGTCTTCATTTCTCTTGCATTATTACTTAATACTTGTCCTTGAATAAACTAATTTTTCCTTAAGTATTTAAATGAAATGTTTATGTCACTGTTGTGAGCAGGAAACCGTGAACATCATCTGTGAAACCACAGGCCGGTGGTATGGCAAATTAAATTTCTTCTAAAATGCATTTAAATAAATACCAGCCTATCAAAATAAAAGCTTTCTCGTCTACTACACAGTGAATCTGAGGCCAGCCTGGGATTAATGAAACCTTGTCTCAAAAATCAAAACAAGTTGGGCATAGTGGTGCCCGCATTTAATCCCAGCACTCAAGAGACAGAGGCAGGCAGGTCTCTGTGAGTTTGAGGCTAGCCTGGTCTACAGAGCAAGTTCCAGACTAGTCGTGAATCTACAGTGAGACTTTGTCTCAAAAAACTTAAATAAATCATTTATTATTATTATTAATTTTAAAATTTTATTTATTAGGTGATTTTTTTGAGACAGAATTTCTCTGTGTAACAGCATTGGCTGTCCTGGAACTTGATTTGTAGACCAGGATGGCCTCACAAAGATCCACTAGCCTCTGTCTGGCTAAATAAATAAATTTAAAAGGAGTATTAAATTTATTTTTCTTACTCAGGTGGCCTGCTCCTCACTTGCAGTGTTTTTCTTATCTGTATTATCACTTTGCTTTTGAATAACGTGGCTCCTTGCTACTTTGCAAAATAAATAAAGTTAAAAGAAAATACAACAGCAAACAAAAAAGAGGCCTGCAAATGTAGTTCCGTGGTTGAGCGTTTGCCTGGCATGGGTGAAGCCCTACATTCAATCCCCATCACTGCAAAAATACGTAATTTTTTAATTTGCTTGCATGTTTGGTTTTTAACAGGGGAGGGTCTCCTCCATATATCTCCAACTAGCCTCTGTCTCAAGACCTTCCCACTTCAGCAACCCACGTGCTGGGATTACAGCCACGCCTACCATTCCCGGCCACTGATTTACTGTCGTAGGACTTGGAAACCAAGTCCAAATCTGTTCTGAAACTAAACGAACTGCCTTTTGCTGGGGCTGCTTTATGCTTCAAAGAATTAGAGTGAAGGACTGAACTCACTCCCTGGGCCGGCACCCACCACTGTTACTCAGTCAGCTGCTCTCTGAGGTCGATAGTCAGATGCTAAATTGTCCAGTTCTAGCCGCTTTTTTTTTTTTTTTTTTTTTTTTTTTTTTGAGACAGGGTTTCTCTGTGTAGTTTTGGTGCCTGTCCTGGATCTCGATCTGTAGACAAGGCTGGCCTCGAACTCACAGAGATCCGCCTGCCTCTGCCTCCTGAGTGCTGGGATTAAAGGCATGTGCCACCGCTGCCTGGCTAGCTGTTTTTTTTCACCCCCAAATTTTAGCTTCCCTGCATAGGATGTGTACTAGACCCTAACCTGATGTCTATCCTCATTCCTTTGGAAATTTTAACACTCTGCTTCTAGCAGATTCTGTCCCCTGGAGCTGGCCTTTAGAGTTGTAATTACCTACAGCACACTCAAAGGAGACATTCCAACTCTGGTGGCTGCTGGAGGATCCAGGGAATGAACACACACACACACACACACACACACACACACACACACACACACAGTATCATCTCTGTGTGAACCAATCAGGCTACTAGTGCCTCTGGTAGACCTGAATGGTAACTGTGTGATTCTGACTGGTCTGCTGGGTCCTGAACTCTGGCTCTGGCACTTTCCTTGGAGGGAACCAGTCTGCCCCTAATCCTCTGATATTCTGTTTCCTCTTCCCTCTGGGTGACTTAAGCACAGAGAGTGTTTGCATACCAAACACTTAGCTAATTGACAGTCTATTGCATTCTGCTCAACAAATGTTAGGATTTTTCCTGTGTGCTTTGTTATTACCCAGCGACACTTGGGTTGTATTTTTAGCCAGGTGGAGGCGGGGGAGGAATGAGTTCAGCAAGCAGGTCTTTCTTGCCTGACACGCTCCTAAGCAACTGTAAGCACCTCTCACAGAGGGTGTTCAGGATCTGGTCTGCTCCGGTCTGGTTTTATCTGCAGATATCCTGGGAACCTTCAAGGTGAGGCTGTGCTCTGTGTTCTGAATTGTCGCCCTCTCTTGTCATTCCGGAAAGTTCAGAGTGGGATTAGGGACGGACCTCAGTTGGAAGAGTGCTTACCTACCACGTGTGAAGGATTCCTTCCCCAGTACCATATTAACTGGGGGTTGGGGGGGAGCTGTGCTCGTTATAATGAACATTCCGGATGGAAGACAAGGATCAGGAATTCAAGGTCATCCTTGTCTACATATCAAGTTCTGAGTGACATGAGACCCTGACTCAAAAAATAAATAGAGAGGCCAGTCTTGTTCAGCCATGGCAGACTTCTGTGCAGGAGCTAGAGCAAAGACTCACACTCCACAGAAAATGAAGGAGTAACAGGCCTACACAGATTGTAAGGAGGGCCCACATCAGCCTCAGTTGTCCTGGAGCTCACTCTGTAGAGCAGGCTGGCCTCAAACTCACAGAGATCTGCCTGCCTCTGCCTCCCGAGTACTGAGATAAAAGGTGTGTGCTGCCATTGTCCAGCCTCTCTCTCTTTCTTCTCCCTCTCTCTCTCAAGATCTTAATTGACTTTAATATTTTCAATTCTAGAATAAGTGTATTCCATTTTTTTATTCATACCAACCACAGATCCCCCTCTCTTCCCTCTTCTCTCCCCTCCCTTTCTCTCTCTCTCTCTCTCTCTCTCTCTCTCTCTCTCTCTCTCTCTCTTTTATTATTAAGAAATTTTCTTGATGGGGGGAATGCCTTTCTGTACTCTGTGAACATGTGTTGCTCTGATTGGTTGATAAATAAAAGCCGTTTGGCCTATGGCAAGGCAGCTTAGAGGCAGGCAGGAAATTCAAATAGAGAGACAGAAAGAAGGCAGAGGAAGATGCCATCGAGCTGCCCGAGGAGCAGCAAGTAATGGGACACAGGTAAAGCCACGGAACTTGTGGCGATGCATAGATTAATAGTTATGGGCTAAGATATAAGAGCTAGCTAGCAAAAAGCTTGAGCCATGGCCAAGCAGTTATAATTAATATAAGCCTCTGTGTGTTTATTTGGGGGACTCGAGTGGGAGAGATTTGTCCCGACTGCCGCAAGGCTGGGACACAGGAAATCTTTGGGCTACATTTTCTATTCATTTTACATACCAACCACAGATCCCCCCTCTTCCCTCCTCCCACCCACTAGCCTTCTCCCCCAACCCGCTCCACATTCCCTCCTCCTCCATGGAAAGGCCTTTCATGGGGAGTCAGCAGAGCTTGATACATTCAGTCGAGGCAGGTCCAAGCCCCTCCCCCTGTACCAAGGCTGTGTAAGGTGTCCAACCATAGGTAATGGGCTCCAAAAAGCCTGCACATGCACCAGAGACAGATCCTGATCACACTGCCAGGGGCCCTTTAAGCAGACCAAGCTACACAACTATCTCGCCTATGCAGAGAGCCTCGTCCAGTCCCATGGAGGCTCCACAGGTGTTGGTCCACAGTTCATGAGTTCCCACTAGTTTGATTTGGTTGTCTCTGTACGTTTCCTCATCATGATCTTGATGCCCTTTACTTATAGAATCCCTCTTCTCTCTCTTCGACTGGACTCTGCATCTGCTTCCGTCAGTTACTAGATAAAGGCTCTCTTGGTCCAATCAGAGCTGGCAGAGTCTATGTCTCAGGGAGCAGCTCTGATCTCGGAGGATGGGTCTTCTCTTCTTCTTAAAGACAGGATCTTGCACCAGGTGGTGGTGGCACATGCCGTTAATCCCAGCATTTAGGAGGCAAAGCCAGGCAGATCTCTGTGAGTTCGAGGCCAGCCTGGTCTACAAAGCAAGATCCAGGACAGGCACCAAAACTATACAGAGAAATCCTGTCTCAAAAAAACAAAACAAGCCGGGCTGTGGTGGCGCACGCCTTTAATCCCAGCACTTAGGAGGCAGAGCCAGGCAGATCTCTGTGAGTTCGAGGCCAGCCTGGGCTACCAAGTGAGTTCCAGGATCTTGCACCAGGCGGTGGTGGCACATGCCTTTAATCCCAGCACTTAGGAGGCAGAGCCAGGCGGATCTCTGTGAGTTCGAGGCCAGCCTGGGCTACCAAGTGAGTTCCAGGAAAGGCGCAAAGCTACACAGAGATCTGCCTGGCTC
>CABHPR010141795.1:22996-41063 GCA_902168415.1 Peromyscus melanophrys
AAAAAAAAAAAAAAAAAAAAAAAAAAAAAAGCTGGGTGTCGTGGCAAAGGTTTGTAATCCCATAACTGGGGAGGCAAAGACAAGCAGATCCCCGGGGCTTGCTGGCCAGCAGCCTACCCCAACTGGTGAGTCCCAGGTTCCAGTGAGATATCCTATCTCAAAAACACAGGGTGGATGCGGGCCTGGGGAGATGGCTCAGCAGCTAAAAGCACTTACAGCTCTTTCAGAGGACCCACACCTCTGACCTCCTCAGGCCCCTGCACTCACGAGCATGTATCCACACACAGACACGGACATAGACAGACTTAAAAATATTTTTAAAAAATTCTTTGGAAGCTGCTATTCTCACAGTGGAAGAGGCACGATGTGGTCTTCAGTCCACGTGTCCACCAACAATATGTCAGACCCTCTGAGTGAGGAGCTTTGGATGACTGGACACCGGACTAAAGGAACCTGCGGGATGTGCTCTCCAGCATGTACAAACTCACGCTCAGGCTGAAGTGTTAAGCTTGGGTCACCATCTACTGCTCCTTCATCAGCTTTGCTGACTCCCGGAGCTCCAGGGACACTAAGATGAGTGGCTTCAGGTTGTCCATGTTGTGCTAATGTCTTACCTGCAGAATCCTCAGCCCACGACACCCCTGGGTGACATCATCCAGAGGGTTGGATTCCACATTCCTATTGCCCTCTCTGGCCTAGCCTTTGGTGCCCTCAGCTGTGCTGGGCTTCCGTCAGTGTGGTGGTCTCTGGGCTCCCAGCTGATCAGAGAGGGCTCTGTCCTTCCCCTGAGGTCCTACTTCTGCTGTGGTATACAGGGGAAAACCGTAGACCTCCGCTCCCCGCCTGCTCTTACAGGCTGTTCACACTTCTAGGGGTAGTCACTCATTATTCTTGTTGAAACCAATTGATAATAAAGTTTTCCATTCTTGCAAGTAAATAAATAGCAAGGTGGCGGAGGCAGGAGTCTTTAATCCCAGCACTCAGGAGGCAGAGGCAGGCAGATCTATGAGTTCGAGTCCAGCTTGGTCTACAGATCGAGCTCCAGGATAGCCAAGGCTACACAGAGAAACCCTGTCTCAAAAAAAACTAAAACTAAAAATAAAAATAAATAAATAAATAAATAAATAAATAAATAAATAAATAATAGCTGGGTGTGGTGGGACACAGCTTTAATCCCAGCACTCAGGAGGCAGAGGCAGATGAATCTCTGAGAGTTCAAGGCCAGCCTGGTCTACAAAGTGAGTTCAGGACAGCTAGGGCTACATAGTGAGACCCTACTTAAAAAAAAGAATAAATAAATAAAAATGAAAAAGGAAAAGAAAGAAGATTTTAAAAAGAAAGAAGTAAGGAAAATAAATAAATTATAAAAATAAAAACAAACCAAGGTGGATTACTCCTGAGTAACAACACCCAGAGTTGATCGCTAGTCTACACACATGCAGAAACATGGCCAAGTGCACTCTAGTCTACACACACATGCAGAAACACGGCCAAGTGCACTTGTACAGGTTGCAACACACACACACACACACACACACACACACACACACACACACACACATACACATAAGCTGGAGCCAAGTGTTTTGGATTACCTATACAGTCAGTTCTCAAAATGTGGTCTGTACACTTCTTAGGGATCTTCTTTCAAAAGTTTTTATAGTACTATCAAAGCAGCTGGAAGTGTAGCTCAGTGGTTTGTTTGCCTGCCTTGCACAAGGCTCTGGCTTTCATTTCTCATTTTTTAGGTTTATTTTATATCTATGAGTGTTTTGCCTGCATGTATGTATGAACACCACTTTTGTGCCTGGTGCCTGTGGAGGTCAGAAGACGTCAGATCCTCTGGAACTGGAGCTATGGATGGTTGTGAAGCCACCATCACCAAGTGAAGTGGATGCTGAGAACTAAGCCTGGCTCCTCTGCAAGAGCAATCAGCGCTCTTCGTTTGTTTGGTTTTTGTTTTGTTTTGTTTTTCTGAGACAGGGTTTCTCTGTGTAGTCCTGGCTGTCTTGGAACTCGTTCTGTAGACCAGGCTGGCCTTAAACTCACAGAGATCCACCTGTCTCTGCCTCCGTAGTACAAGGATTAAAGGCATGTGCCACCACCATCGGGCACAAGCAGTGCTCTTAATCATTGAGCCAGCTCTCCAGCCTCTGGCTTCCATTTCTAGAACCTCCCCCACATACAAGCAAGATGTTATTTAAGGCCAGTGTACTGTCTACACCGGTAGTCTTAGAGGTGGGAGGATCTCTAGTTTTATACCAGCCTGAGCTATTTTGTCTAGCTGAAAAACACGTCTGTTTACCAGACAGGGGACCAACAACAGACCAAAGAAAGGATTCCACCCCAGCCAAGCCTGAATAACTCCTTAATGGATTCAGGGTTTCCTTCTGTCCTGACAAAATGTAGCAAGGTCGCAGTAGGTCTGATGTGGTTAAGGTGCTCTGTATTCTGAGATGATCCAGTAGATCTTACCCTACACTGCAACAGGGCACTCACTGCATCTGGTGGCAATTCTTCTAGAAGATTCTCTCATCCTGAAGTCATCTTAGCAGATCTTCCCAGAGCTATATTTCTGAAAGGGGCGAACACATCTTTGCTGCTTCGATGTGCGAGGTTCTTTAAAGCAACCCACCTGACCTAGCATGGCGGCACACATCTGGACTCCCAGCACTGAGGCTGAGGCAGGAAGACAGTTTGAGGCCAGCTGGGTCTGCCTAACAAAACTGTCTCAAGTAAAACAAAGCAGAATAACCATCCCAGCACTGCCTGCTGAGCCAGAACGATCTTGAGGTCAGGAATTTGAAGCCAGCCTGGGCTAAAAAGCAAGGTCCTGCTTTAAAAACACACCTTTAATCCCAGCGCTGGGGGGGGTGGGTCTCTGTGAGTTAGAGGCCAGCCTGGTCTACAAAGTGAGTTCCAGGACAGTCAGGTCTGTTACACAGAGAAATCCTGTCTCGAAAAACAAACAAACAAAATAATAATATTTTAAAAAGCATGGCACAAACTTCTCAGCACTCTCAAGGTGGAGGCTGGAAGATCAGAAATTCAAGGTCACTCTCCACTACACAGCAAGTTTGAAGCTAGCCTGAGTTATATGAGACCTTGTCTTCAAATACATATGTATGGGCCAGTGACATGACTCAGGATTTAAAGGCACCTGAAGCCAAGCCCAAAGCCCTGACCCACACAGTAGAAGGAGAGAAATGACTCCTAAATTGTCCTCCGACTACCATATGCCATGATGTGCACACCCACACATGTACACAAAATAAATATGTAATAAATTGTTTGAAGAATTAAATACACAAATTGAAGAAGCCTAACTTAACATTAGCGCAGCCATGACAGGCTGCAGACTAACAATACTGAGACTAGGCCTCATCCTTATAATAACCAGGAAAAGCCACAAACTGTACCCTATGGGAGATCAATCAGAATTGAGACAAACAAGTACTAGATGCTCCAGAACATTAAGGATAGCTTACATCACTTGTATATAGGTTGCCAATTTCCTTGCAGCAATGCCAGTACCAATCCCTGTTTGACAAGATTTCTGTTGCCCTACTCCTGCCCAATCAGGAGTTCAACACCCATCTGAATCTGGAATTTCCCTACCCACCCATGCCCCCATCCTTTACTCCTTAAAAACCCTGCCTCAACTGAGCTCGAGGCTCTCCCTGATCCAACTGCTGTGTCGGAACGGACAGAGAGCCCAAACTCAAGCTTGCAGTAAAGGCTCTTTCCTTTTGCATATGAACTCAGACTCCTGGTGGTCTCTGGGGGGCTCATGACCCGGGCATAACATAATAAGACATGGCACATGCCTTTAATCCCAGCATTTGGGAGGCAGAAGCAGGCAGATCTCTGTGAGTTCAAGATCGACCTCATCTACACAGTGACTTCCAGGCTAGCCAGGGCTACACAGTGAGACCTTGTTTCAAAAAGCAACAACAACAAAAGAATTAAATATATGTATCATAAAATTAATTTATTTAGACCAGCAAGATGACTCAGTAGGTAGAAGCATTTGCCAGGGAGGCCTGATGACCATATCTCAGTCTCTGAAACACACAGCAGAAGGAGAGAAGTGACTCCCAATAGATATCCTCTGATCTCCACATACCTGCTTTGCCACACACATTACTGCATCCACATGTGCACATAATGCACATACACACACAAATAATAATAATAAAAAAATTAATTGAAATTTAAAATTTAATCCCATTTTTTAATGTTGGAAACCAAATTCAGATATCTTTAATGAATTTTATTTATTTTATTTTTTCAGTTATTTCTCTGTGTGTGTTCATGCCATTAGAGGCCAAAAGAGGGTACCAGATCTGCTGAAGTTAGAGCTACAGGCAATTACGATCTGGTCAGTGTGGATTCTGGGAACAGAGAAGGAAGTGTTCTTCTTAACCACTGAGCCTTCCCTCCAGCCTCTGAACTCAGTTCCCTTTAAACATTGGGAGGGCCAAGAAGAACAAGGTCCAGAGCTGTTCTGAAGACCAGCGACTGGCAACTGTGGCCAGAGAGCCCTGGTGCACTTTGAAAGCCTACACAGCAAATCTAGAATGAATACTTCCAGGAAGTAGAATTCAGCTCCGGGGCTAGAGGCGGCTCAGCAGTTAAGAGTACTTACCACTCTAGCAGAGGGCCTGAGTTTGGTTACCAGCATCCATGTGGGCGGCTCACAACCACCTGTAACTCCAGCCCCAGGAAGAACTGGTGTCTTTGGCTTCGGAGGACACCTGCACTCACGTGCACACACCAACACACACATACACATCATTAAAAATAAACCTTTACTTGAAAAAATATTTCAGCGCTGCAGCAGGGATGTAGCTTGGTGGTAAGCCATGTGCTTTACATGAAAGTAGCTCTGGGTTCAGTCCCCAGGAAGTGAAAAAAAAATTCAAGTCAACTTCAGGAACAATTCATTTCCAAATGATTTGAGTGATAGAAAAATGAATGAAGACTTTCACTGCAGTGCTTGGGAGGTGGAGGCTGGAGGGTCAGAGTTCAAGATCAGCCTCAGCTACATAGAAAGTTTAAGGCCAGCTTGAACTTCATGAGACCCTGTCAAAAAGGGAAACAGCTGGGGGATGTAGCTCAGTGAAAGAGTGCTTGCCTCATATCCATGAGGTCCAAGGTCCAATCCCCACTATCAGCAAGTAAACAAAGAAGGAGAGAAGGAGGAGAAAGGAGAGAAAGGAAGGAAGGAAGGAAGGAAGGAAGGAAGGAAGGAAGGAAGGAAGGGACTGGAGGAAAAGAGGCCTTATACGAGGAAAAGGACTTGAAGCTTTAGCCGTGTAATCTTTGAGATTCTCTTCTCCGACTCTAGATACAAAGTGCTCTGTATCCACCACATGCAGTCTAGGCTCCCTTTACCTGGTTATCAACAGCAAACAGCCTTGCGGTTGCACCAGTGTGCTCCTGAAATAGCTCCTGCACCCAGCCTATCACATCCAAGTACTTACCTCACATCAGAGGAAAGATGGCAGAAATGTAATCCCATTGCCTCGCTTGCTCTTGCTTGAAACATAAAATGCCACGAGCAGATCCCTTTGAGGTTACTGCCCAAGATGTGTGGTGACCTCTGGTGATCAGAAATTAGCACCACATTGTAGCTAGAGAGTATAGATGAGCCCCCTATCCTGCCCCTCTGTTGAAAAAAGACACAGAGGGGAAGGACCCGTCCAAGTTACATACCACCCCACACTGAACCTACAGCTCCCTAATCCTGGAGTTCTGTTTTTACCCCTCAGATCCAAGGACCGCGGCCCTTCCTTCTGGTTACTGAACAGTGATAATTTCCTACCATCTAGCTATCTCAAAGTGGGAGGGGTTCTTTGCTAATGACAGCCTGTGGTATCTAATTCTCAAAAGAGCCACTTTAGGGGCCAGAAAGATGACTCAATGGTTAAAAGCAAGTACTGCTCTGCTCATGCAAAGGATCCAAATTTGATTTCCAGCACTTACCACCAGTGGTTCATGAATGCCAGTAACTCCAGCTGCAGGGGATCTGACGCCCTCTTCTGGCCTCCACGAGCACCTGCAACCACAACAGACACACATAAATAAAAATAATTCTTAACGAAAGATCTCAAAAAGGGGAGTGGAGGGCAGGGCTCTGAGACCTTGGATATCTGAAAATGTCTTCATCCCATCCTTACTCTGGAATGAGAATCTCACTACACTCACTGCGTAACTTCTAAGACAAACAGCAATGTTAAGTTTCAAATCTGGGACAAACTGCACAACGAGGTGCCTGCTTAACATATCAAAGCTGACCTGGTCGCCGGGTTCTCCCAGTATCCCTCAGTCCCTACCAGTTACAGGATCCTTCTGACTGGCACACACCGCCCCATACCCTAAACCTCTCCAGCCGGAGTTCCCGATATACTGCATCCATTTTGGTTACCCGGACCTCTTCGTCTACCCCTTTACTCCCTTAACTCTCCCCTCCCCCTTTTCCTCACGTGGCCTGGCTCAGGGTCATGTTCACTCGGACTCTCCCAGATGTCCTTGCCCCTGGCTATACTTTCCCTGATATCTAATAAACCTTCTCCGCCACCATACCTAGGAGCAGCCATGTCCTTCCTTTTTATTATGTTTTTCATTCAAGCACTTTGCTCAGAATGTTGCAGGTGAGAATTGCTCACTGCCTTTCAGTTTTAAGTATTTCATTGAGGACTTTGAATCATTGATTTCTGGTCCTTCGGCTGTCTCTCTCTTTGAACCTCGGGACTTTCTCTCGGGACTTTTAGCACGCCTGAGATTCCATTCCATAACATCCCTTGTGGGACTCTGGAAATCTAAAGGAATGGTGACGTAGTACTCCCCAACAATTACATCCTTACAGATAGTTACTAAAAACATTGACATTTGTGTTCCCTCAGTGAAAACAGCAGCTGGCTTCCTGGTCGCCCTGCAATGGTTAGTGTTAATTATCAGCTTGACTCTATCTAGACTACTCTGAAGGGTGTCTGGGTGAGGAATTATCTAGACTGGGTTGACCTGTGGGCATGCCCTTGAGGGACTTTCTTAATTGGTTCAACTGAGATGGTGAGACCCACACTGAATATAAGCTCTCTGCTCTAGGCCGTGGGTGTGACTAGCTGCTTTAAGGGACTGCCGTGACATCTCCGAAGTGAAGGGGGACCTGGAATCCTGAGCGGAATATGCCCTTCCCTCCCTTGGTGAGTGTCCTGGTCTGTTTCATGTGCTGTCACAACCCCCTGACAAGAACCACATCAAACAGACCAGGACATACCTCAGAGCATTACTCGTGCACCTCTAAGATGGCCTGGTTCCCACAGACCTCCCAGTCCCTCTGTACAGCTCCCTCCTCCATGTGGACTGTAGAGCCTCCCTCCTCCATGTGGACTGTAGAGCCTCCCTCCTCCATGTGGACTGTAGAGCCTCCCTCCTCCATGTGGACTGTAGAGCCCCCCTCCTCCATGTGGACTGTACAGCCTCCCTCCTCCATGTGGACTGTACAGCCTCCTTCTCCATGTGGACTGTACAGCCTCTTCCATGTGGACTGTACAGCCTCCCTCCTCCATGTGGACTATAAAGCCTTCACCATGTGGACTGTGGAGCCTCCTTCTCCGTGTAGATGGACGTCCGAGGGTGAGAGACACTTGGGAGAGGCAGGAAGGAGTCAGAACTCTGTGCTGCTAGCAAGCAATTTGGAGAAAGTAGAGACAAGTTAGATTGGAAAACCTGTGTGTCGTGTGTGTGTGTGTGTGTGTGTGTGTGTGTGTGTGTGTGTGTGTGTGTGTGGTGTCTGTGTACCCTTTTATTCAATACACAAATATATTACATCTAAAAATGTGAACAGGGCTGGTGTGCTGGCACATGCCTTTAATTCCAGCACTTGGGAGGCAGAGGTAGGTGGATCTCTGTGAGTTTGAACTCACCTGGTCTACAATACTGAGTTCTAGGACAGCAGGATCTACATAGTAAGACCCTGCTTAAGAAAATAAGGAGGAGGAGGAGGAGAAGGAGGAGGGGGAGGAGGAGGAGGAGAGCCAAGCAGCAGTGGCACACTGGATCTACAAAGTGAGATCCAGATCCAGGACAGGCACTAAAACTACACAGAGAGACCCTGTCTCGAAAAACAAAACAAAACAAAAACAAAAACAAAAAAAGAAGAAGAAGAAGGAAAAGAAAAAATACTGAGCGCGTGGCTGGAGAGATGGCGCGGTGGTTAAGAGCACTCACTACTCTTGCAGAGGAAGGAATTGGATTCCCTTCCTGACCCCCCACATGGCAGCTAACAATTGTCTGTAGCTCTAGTTCCAGGGGATCCAACACCCTCTTCTGGCCTCTGTGGGCACTAGGTATACAAGTGGTACACAGATACACATGCAGGCAAAACACCCATACACAGTAAAATTTTAAAACATTGAAACAATAACAAACTTTGAAAAGATAGCAAAATTTGTAGAACTAAAAACATGTAAATGGCTGGACAGTGGTGGACATGCCTTTAATCCCAATACTTGAGAGGTATAAGCAAGTAGATTCTGAGAAGGCCAGCCTGGTCTACAAAGTGAGTTCTAGGACAGCCAGAGCTACACAAAGAAACCCTGTCTCAGAGGGAAAAATTAATATTAATAGATTTTATATTAATGGAATAACATAGTATGCTCTAAAATTTGGCATTAGAAGCTCTCAAAAATTAAAAAATATGATCACTAAGATTAAGGCAAATTTAGTTATCTTAAATTGGTCCTTCCTCGAGAAAAGAATCCACTGATTTCCCACCTTTGGAGACCAGCTACTAGCATCCTGGGTGAGCATGGCAAAGAGAGCTGGCAGAATTGTCATTTGGCATGTGAACTTCCACCTATTTCCCTACATTTTATCTTTTCCATCTTTCTCAAAGACTGGTTAGTCAGGCATTGGGCCTTCTGGGCCAATCTCTAAATTATATATATACAAATACAATGATCATATATTTAAACATGTATATAACATTTAAATATAAATAATATATAATTCTGTGTAACACATATATTAACATAAATATGTAATTTATGTTATTTATATGCATATACATATAAACATAACCTAATATACATATGTAATTTACATGTGTATGCATATAAATATAATATACATATATAAAAAATACATTTTCATTAGGCTCTCTCTTTTTCTGCTACCTTCTGGAAATTGTTCTTCAAACTTATCAAGCGTTTGCAGGAATTTAGAAAGATGTGAGTGCAGGATGTTATTAACTCAATCTCTCTGCCTCTGTGTGTGTGTGTGTGTGTGTGTGTGTGTGTGTGTGTGTGTGTATGTGTGTGTGTGTTGAGAACTGAACCCAGGCCTTTGTGGTTTTCTATGCTAAGTAAGAATTCTTCCACCAAGCTGTGTCCCAAACCTGCCTTCTTTTTCTTTCTTTCTTTCTTTTTTTCTTCCTTCATTCCTTTTTTTGGGGGGGGTTGGTTTGTTAAGACAAGGTTTCTCTGTATAACAGAATCCTATCTGTCCTAGAACTTGCTCTGTAGACCAGGCTGGCCTCGAACTCACAGAGATCTGCCTGCCTCTGCCTCCCGAGGACCGGGATTAAAGGCGTGCGCCACCATATCCGGCCCAAGTCTTCTTTTTCATGCTTTATTTTTCTTTCATTTTTTTTTTTTTCCTGGAGCTGAGGACCGAGCCCAGGGCCTTGCGCTTGCTAGGCAAGCGCTCTACCACTGAGCTAAATCCCCAACCCCATGCTTTATTTTTGAAACAGGTTCTTACTAAGTTGCCCAGACTGGATTCTCCTGCCTCTGCCTCCCTAGTAGCTAGGATTACAGACGTGTGCCACCAGGACCAGCTAGCTTTGTTTTTGTTTTTGTTGTTTTAATTCTATAAGTGACATTCCTGTATGTATCCATGTTCTTGTGCACCTGTGTACATGTGTGCTTGTGTAAGTGGAGGAAGCCGTCCACCACCCCTGCCTGGCATCTAACCTAGCTCCCCATGCTTGCACGGCAAACACTTTATTCACTGAATCATCTCTCAGCCCGTTTGGTTTTTGTTGACTGATTGATTTTGTCTCCATCTACCAACTGGGTTCCAGGGATCGAACTCAGATCATCAGGCTTTAACAGCAAGCCCCTTTACTCACCAAGTCATCTTGCTGACCCCTAGTTTTGTCTTGCTGTGTGGTTCTGGCTGGCCTGGTATTCACAGTGTAGCCCAGGCTAGTGGTAATCCTCCTAGCTCAACCTCCTAAGGGTTGGCTAGGTCAACCTATGTTAATTAGCCAGGAACACTTTTGAACACAACTAGGCTGGGTGAACACTATTTGGAAGAGAGATATGAAATGGTGGAGTTAAAAAAAAATGAGGACTGCAGAGATGGCTCAGCCATTAGAGCACTGGCTGCTCTTCTAGAGGGCCCAGGTACAATTCCCAGCACAAGGTAGCTCACTACTGTCTGTTAGCTCCATTTCCAGGGAATTTGGCACCCTCACACAGACATGCATGCATGCAAAACACCAAATGTATACAAAAATAAAGAAAAATCTTAAAAAAAAAAAAAAGGAATAAGGTTGGTAAGGGGGTGTTGACAGCAAGTGGCAGTGGCCTTCTGCATTTTAAAGGGTACCATCTCCACTCTCATCTGGGCCTGGTGTCTTAGGATCTAGCACCTCTGTGAGTCCTTTCTCCAGACGCTAACCTTCTGCCATTTCCCCACATTTCCCATTTTCTAAACTCTCAGATCGGTACTAGTATGACTACACACAGGAAAGCAAAAGAGCAGAAGGCAGGCCCCAAACTAGACCTAAGAATATGTCAAAATGCACATGCACCTCAGTACTGGGAAGTGAGGCAGAAGTTCAAGGCCATCCTCAGGCAGTTCCAGGCCAGCCTGAGATATGTAAAACTCTGCTTCTAAACAAACCAGAACAAACAGAAAGAAGAGGAAGAGGAAGAGGAGGAAGCAGAGGAAGATGGCTCAGCAGGTAAAGGTCTTGGCCTCTAAACCTGATGACCTGAGTTCAGTTCTTGGTACCCATGGAGAAAGGAGAAAACAGACTCCCAAAGTTGCTCTTCACTTCCACAGGCAGCCCCCCTCTCTTTAGGAGGAGTAGGTGCTCCTACTCCATATGGAACTTTCTAGAAGTCTTCTTACAACCATCAAGCTGAAGCCTTGAGAGCAAAGGATTCTTAGAGAGTAGAAAGGTCACAGCTGTAGACAGTAGAATGGACAGTGGCCAACAGGACCACTGTGTCAATTTGCATTTTTAAGCAAACTTTGTATTATTTCTAAAGTCTCTAGAATAGACAAGGTTTTCCTGAGGGATGCTTCCCTGTCCTGTTGACCTACACACCTATTTGGGTTTACTCTCCTCCCTACTCCCCCAGACAAGGTTCCTCTGTGTAGCCCTGGCTGTCTCCGTAGATCCGCCTGCCTCTGCTTTTCCAATGCTGGGATTAAGGCCTGTGCCACCACCACCCAGCTTGGATTTACTCTTAAGGGAAGGGACAATGATATGGTATGTCTTTGTTCTTTACCAGAAATCCTACAGCTAAGCAACAATCTTGTAAGGTTTAGGTATCTATTAATGACCTTCCAGGCGGTACACAGTGTCACGTCCCCACCAGGATCAGAGTTATGACAAAGATTCCCCATTCCCACAAGTCACCAAAAAGTCCTGCACTTCCAAGTCTGATTCTATGAGCTGCTGATTATGAAGGGTGGGTCTATCCCCAATGACCTTCAGTCAGGGTCCTTTCTAACCAGCTATCTAATCCTCCAAACGTATTTCTCTCTCTCTGAGGTCTCTGTGTGTATTCACCTCTCCATCTTTGAGGTAAGATCAAGTTCATCCACCCCTTTGCTAAAAAACAAAATTACAATAATTTATTGTGAAGAGTTTAGTTGGCTCCGTTTTTTTTTTTTTTAATTCTAGAATCAAGTAACCCTTCATAAAAGAGAAGAAGAGCTTCCAGGAAGCAAGCAGAGGAGACTATTTTTATGAACAGAAAGGCTGAAGGAAGCCGAGACGAGAACAAAGGTGGATCCGTCCTGTCGGAGCGTTTCCTCTCGTTCCTTCCTTTGTTTTCCGTCTCTCTCTCTGTCCTTGCACACAGTGTAGAGACTAGACTGTCATCAGATACACAGTGATGCTCCTGCCTCAGCCTTCCAAGGGCTGGGCTTACAGACGTGAATCGGTGTGCGCAGATCAAAGCTTTCCCTGCTGTGGTTGATCTAACAAGCAAATAAACAAAAGAGAGAAAGTGGATGGGGAGGAAGAAAGAAGGAGAAAGTGAGTCAGTCCTTTCAAGGACATTTTCTAGAAAATGAGGACCAGAAGGCACAACAGTCCAGAAACAATAGCTGAAGCAGGT
This sequence comes from Peromyscus melanophrys, assembly GCA_902168415.1. Classification (NCBI taxonomy): domain Eukaryota; kingdom Metazoa; phylum Chordata; class Mammalia; order Rodentia; family Cricetidae; genus Peromyscus; species Peromyscus melanophrys. The sequence goes on from CABHPR010141795.1 coordinate 35,365, forward strand.
TCGTCCAGGTTACCTTTTTGCCTAAGGGGTATAGCCTGGGGAGCTTCATTATCAGACCAGTTGAAACTGGTCTGTTGGGGAAATTTGGATGTTATCTCCTTCTCTCTCCAGGTTTCTAGGAAGATCAGATAGCAGCTTTAAGGTGGTGACCGGAAACTTCAGCATGGATGACTCCATTTTTATTTTTAGTCTGGTCTGTTGAGGTGCTGGACAAACACAATGGCTTTTTATAATGTTTACTTAATAATGAAACCAGACATAGTGACACTTGCCTGTGATCCCAACACTTATGATGAAGACAAGAAGATCATAATTTCATGGTCATCCTCAGCTACATGGTGAGTTGTCCAGCCTGGGCTAGAGAAACTCTTACTTAAAAAACCAGAGGGAGCCGGGCGTTGGTGGCGCACGCCTTTAATCCCAGCACTCGGGAGGCAGAGCCAGGCGGATCTCTGTGAGTTCGAGGCCAGCCTGGGCTACAGAGTGAGTTCCAGAAAAGGCGCAAAGCTACGTGGAGAAACCCTGTCTCAAAAACAAAAACAAAAAAAAAAAGAAATGATAAGATAAGGTAGACTTTTGAATCTACTCAGAAAAGAAAAAAGAGAGAATATGGATATGATAAGATAAAAGGTAGATTATTGAATCTACTTTTAAAAAGGAACTATTTGTTTTAAATATTTTACATTGGATTGGATTTTTACAGGATAAATAATGAAATTTTTTGTCTAAATTTGTCAAATGTTAATGGACTGAACACTGTTAATGTATATAATGGAGTTTTTTGGTCTGAATCTGTCAAATGTTAATGGACTAAACATTGTCAATGTAATTATTGTAAATATTTTATATATTTATTGTATATACTTTTTCTTATATTAGTTATAACTTTTTTTATTTTAAACAAAACAGGGGGAAATGTAGTTGACATATTGTGCACCCCAATAAACTTATCTGGGAGTCAGAGAACAGAACAACCACTGTATTAAACATAGAAGTTAGGCAGCCTTTAATCCTAGCATTTCGGAGGCAGAGATCCATCTGGATCTCTGTGAATTCAAAACCATACTGGAAACAGCCAGGCATGGTGACACACGCCTTTAATCCCAGGAAGTGATGACAGGAAACAGAAAGGTGTATAAGGCATGAGGACCAGGAACTAAGTTTCTTAAGCTTTCAGGCTTTTAGCAGCAGTTCAGCTGAGATCCATTCAGATGTGGACACACAGGCTTCCAGTTTGAGGAAACAAGATCAGCTGAGGAACTGGTGAGGTGCAGTTAGCTATGGCTTGTTCTGTTTCGCTGATGTTTCAGCATTCACTCCAATACCTGGCTCTGGGTTTGTTTTTATTAATAAGGCCTTTTAAGATTCATGCTACACACAAACCCACATACAGGCATATACACATAACTAAAAATGATGAAAATAAATCACACACACACACACACACACACACACACACACACACACACACCTCTGAACACACAGACAATTAAAATATACATCTTAAGACTGGGTATGGTGTGGTGGCCTATGCCTTAAATCCCAGGATTTTGAGACCCTGTCTCTAAATAAATAAATAAATAAATAAATAAATAAATAAATAAATTTTAAGAATAGGTGTGGAGGCACACATGCACCCAGCTCTCAAGAGGTAGACTTAGGAGGGTCAGAACTTCAAAGTCTGCTTAGGGAATTCAAGGCCAGCTTGGCCTACATGAGGAAAAAATAAAAACATCAAAAAAGTAAAAATTAATTAAAATAAGAAAGCTGTATCATTGTGAACTTACCTGCTGATGAAGTTTTTAGTAGTTTTACTGAGGTACAATCACACACTGAAAATTCGCCCTCCTCCTGGAGTGAACAAGTCAGTATTCTCAGAATAGTCACCACCATGACCAAATAAATTCCAGAATGTTCTATCACTTCCCACCTAAATAAACGCTATAGTCCTCACTAGTCACTCCCCGTTGCCCCAGCCCCTGATAACCTCTGACCTACCATCTATTTCTATGACTCTGCCTTCTTTTGACTTTTCATATAACTAAATCACAATGTGTGGTCTTTTATGTAGTTTGTTTAACTCAGCCTGATAGTGTGAAGGCTCAGCTAAGCTGCAGCATGGGTCAGTACTTCATACCTTTTTGTGGCTGAGTAATACTCTATTGCTTGGATACACAGATTTCATGTACCCATCCATTAGTTGATGCACATTTGGACTGTTTTCCTTTTACAGCCTTGGTGGCCAGTGTTTCTGTAGGCATCTGTGCATAAATTTGAGGAAGACAGATTTTTGTCTTCTTGAGTATACTTAGGAATGCCATTTCGGCTCATATAGTAATCCCATGCTTACATTTGAGGCAGCCCGACTGTTTGACAAACAGAACTCCATTTGACAATTCCACCAGCCTGACACAAAGGTGTGAGTGTGGCACAGGTATGATGCACACAAGTAACCAATGCTTCCTGGGCAAGTAGGACCAGCCTGAGTAATGTGGGAAGACCCTGTCTCAAAATAAATCAGATAAAAGGCCTGGCGATTTGTCTCAGTGGTGGGGAGAATACTTGTCCCACGTTATGGCTTTTGGGTTTTGTCCCCAGAACTAGCAAGAGACTGGATCTCATTGTAGACTTGGGGTTCTGACTGTCGGAGATGGGAGGGGGGGTTATGAGATAGGGTCTCATGTAGCCTGAGCTAGCCTTAGACTCTCTCTGTAGTTGAGGATGACACTGAATTTCTGAACCTCCTGCCTCCACTTCCCTAGTAATAGGATTTCCAGCTTGTTCCACCAAGCTGCTTTAGTTACTGTCTTTCCTTCCTGTTTTTATTTGATTTTAATTCACATCTATTAATTACACATAATAATAGGCTACATTATAACATTTTCATTCATATATATAATGTACTATTATCTTATTCATTTCTCATCACCCTTATTCCCTGATTATGGATTTTAGGGTTTCTACAAGATCCTGGGTGAGAGATTATTAACTAACTAACTAGCAGTTAACTCCCTGAAGAAAATGTTCTTGCCCCAGGGACCATTAACTGCCTACAGGTACTCAAGGGCTGGTGGGATCTCAGGAGCCCTCACCCCCTGATTTGGTGTTTTTGTTTTCTGATTTCCTTTCTCTTAAAAAAATATTTTATGGTGTTCTGTTTTGTTTTCTTTGGTTTTGCTTTTCTTATGGGGGTGGGGGTGGGAGGTTGAGACAGGGGTTCTCTGTGTAGCTTTACACCTTTCCTGGAACTCTCTCTGTAGACCAGGCTGGCCTGAAACTCACAGAGATCTACCTGCCTCTGCCTCCTGGGTACTGGTACTGAAGGTGTGTGCTAGCGAGCTTGAATTCTGGATCATCCTGCCTCTGCCTCTAAATGATGAGATTATGTCATGAGCCACCACACCCAGTTCACTTTCTCCCTCTCCAATCCTCCCCCACCCCCGGCCCTCACCATGGAGACAGGGTTTTTCTGTGTAGCCCTGGCTGTCCTGGAACTCACTCTGTAGACCAGGCTGGCCTCGAACTCACAGAGATCCGCCTGCCTCCGCCTCCTGAGTGCTGAGATTAAAAGCATGTGCCACCACCACCTAGCTGCATTTTTAACTTTGATTAAATAAAATGTATATGTTTTTTGTTTTGATGTCTAAGAAGGCTTTGTCTAATCCAAGGTCACAAAGATTCACTCCTATATATTCCCTGAATTATATATCTTTAACCCTTATCATATCCTAGCATGGCCTCGAACTCCTCCTGTAGGCAAGGATGAACCTGAACTTCTGATCCTCCTGCTTCTGTTAAAAAAGCATTGAAGGCTCATTAAGGAAAAGCTGTGGCCTCCTAGACAATGAATGAAACCCATCTCTGAGTGGAGTCATGCCAGGGTCTCCCCCTTGAAGAGTTCATCCATGGGCTGGAGAGATGGCTCAGCAGTTAAGAGCACTGGCTGTTCTCAGAGGTCCTGAGTTCAATTCCCAGCAACCACATGGTGGCTCACAACCATCTGTAATGAGATCTGGCACCCTCTTCTGGCCTGCAGGCATATATGCAGGCAGAACATTGTATACATAATAAATAAATAAATCTTAAAAAAAAAAAAAAAGAGTTCATCCATTTAAGCTGCTCAACTGCCTGGCTAGAGAGCACCCCTTGGGCAAGTAAGTTCACCATAAGCTATGCTAGAGAGACATGAGGAATAATTGTTGCTTTAATAATATGTGTTTCCTTCCCAGAATCCCTGCCCCTTGCAGTTGCCTCTAGAAGATCTAACTTTGTCTTCCTCTTTGCCGTTTTCTTTCAGATGCTGACCATAACCTCCGTGTGCTTTTCTTGATCCTTTGGGCTTCCCTGATCTTTTTCTTTTTTAACGTATTATTGTCTGTGCGTGGGTGTCTTCCCACATGTTTGTCTGTGCGTGGGTGTCTTCCCACATGTTTGTCTGTGCAACACATGCATGCAGTTGCCCTCTGAGGCCAGAGAGGATGTGAACCCCCTTGACCTGGAGTTGCAGATCGCTAGGAGCTGCCGCATGTGTATTGGGAATTCGGACTCGGGTCAACCTCTGAGTGTCTCTCCAGTCCCTCCTTACCCTTTTCCTAAAGCTCCACTTCCTGTTTTGTGACTGACCGCCATGCTGGCTTCCTTCAACCATGGCTTTCCCCCTTCTTTTCTTCATTCTTCTTCCGAGCAGCTGCCAAGGTTCACAGCTTGCCTGACCTGGTGTTTTTCTCTTAAGCTCTAATAAAGATGTCCTCAAGCTGCCATTTGAGGCTGTTCCTAAATTACTTCATTAGTGATACTAATTTCCCCAAGAAGGGACCGCGATTTCCCCTGTACCATGTGCCAACAGCGACAGTAGCGCTTCCGCCTTCCGGGGCGATGGGGTAGCTTCATGAGCTCCTGCGTGCTCGGCAGGCACTCCAGCACCTGAGTTACATTCAGCCCCTCCACTTACTTGCTTGTTTATTTTTGTGGTCCTGGGGGTTGGACCCAGGGCTCATGCATGGTAGGCAAGTTCTTTACCACTAAGCTACATCCTCAGCTCTCTTTTTAACTTTTATTTCAAAGCAAGGTCTCACTAAAAAAAAAAAAAATGCTATTGTTGGCCTTGATTTATTGATTTATTGATTTATTGATTTATTTTATTACTGCCTCCGTCTCCTTGACTGCTAGAGGTACATTCCTGTCTGCACCAGCAGGCCAGTGTCTACAGAGTTCTAAGACAGCCAGGAGTGTTATTCAGAGAAACCCTGTCTCAAAAAAAACCAAAACCAGACAGGCAATGGTGGCGCATGTCTTTAATCCCAGCACTCAGGAGGCAGAGTCAGGTGGATCTCTGTGAGTTCAAGGCCAGCCTGGTCTACAGAGCAAGTTTCTGGACAGCCAGAACTATTACACAAAGAAACCTTGTCTTGAGAAAAAAATTATGTCTAAAGACAAACTAGAAGGAATATAAATGTTTATCATTAAGGACTGGGCGAAGACTGGGCATGGTGGTGCACGCCTTTAATACCAACACTTAGGAGGCAGAGGCAGGCAGATGTCTGTGAGTTCCAGGCCAGCCTGGTCTACAAAGCAAGTTCCAGGACAGACAGGGCTGTTACACAGAGAAACCCTATCTCAAAAAACCAAAAAATAAAATAAAATAAAAAATAAAGAGAGAGAGAGAGAGAGAGAGAGAGAGAGAGAGAGAGAGAGAGAGA
>CABHPR010141796.1:0-12775 GCA_902168415.1 Peromyscus melanophrys
GCAAGCTGAAGTCTTCACACATGTGTGACAGGCATTTTTAATTCACTGAGTCATCACCACCCAGTATTTAATCTTCTTAAAGCCCACTCCCATCTGAATGACAGACTTGGCTATTGAGTCTTAGAGACTATGGAATCTCTATTTTCTTCTCACAGATAAAGAGAATTCATGTAGGCAGGAGAAAAACAAAAGAATCTCAGTCCTGGTCCCTCATGACATCAACTCTCTGTCCCTTGGGCACCCCTGACTGGCTCACAACAGTGACAAGAGATGTCACTTCACACTATACCTCTGCCATCACACTGTCAAGAACACAGGGCACTGGGAACTTCCTGGCCGCTGTCTCTCCCTTCTATATAGTTCTCTAAAATTCACATTCATGTCCATCCACTTCAACATCATCTACCCCAAACTACCCCTGTCCTTTCTTGCCTTTACCCTAAGTCAACACAGTCCCCTTCTATCAGACTTTAAAGACATGACAGTGACTTCTTGTAGAAGGTAGGAGAAGGATGTTAGTATCCTCAACTCTTTTATTATTTTATTTTGTAATAACCAATAAAACATGGTTGTGGCATAGTGCCTTTTCCTTGCCTTTGGCTGTAAAATCCTTGAGGCTACAAAAAAATTGATATACCTTAAGTTCCTCATCTCCTGTTCCTGGATCTATTGACTTCTCAATAAATTAATATTAAATAAAACATGGCAAAAACTTTGCTATGCAGCCCAAACCCAGTATCTTTGCTCTGTTCCTGAGAACAGCTTTTGTGTGAAGGCATCTAAGTGTAGTGATGAGGGCATAACATCCCCACCATGACTGTTGAGTGCATCTCAATAATTAAATTCTGAGCAACAATTTAAAGCACACATAGCTTTCTCTCAAACCTTCCCTAGAGACAGCTGGTGCTTCTTGGGGTTCACAAGCTTCATTACCAGTTCATTTTTGTATATTGGCAGGATGAAATGAAGGGAGCTAAAACATGGGACTCAACAGGTGAATTCTGGAATGTATCAGGGTCTTTACATAGCTTATTTAACAGTCATCTTGGTGTTCATTTGGTCTTGGCCTGGCAGGCTTTTTGCTTTAAATGGAATCAAGCAACTTTTGCATGAAATTAAGTTGGCATTTAATGACAAAAGTTCTACAATCAGTGTAATAAATAGACTTCAACAAGTCTATTATGAATTTCATGCCTCATTTTCTCTCTTTGGATAATGGGGCTTATAACTGCTATCCTGGTGTAGAAGGAGCTCTGTGTTCTTAACAGCACATGGAACACAGTAGAACTCTAATCCAAATGGAGATTTGGCTGGCATGAGCTGGAGTTTGCTTAAACTAAGCCTGGGCTATTTTCTCTTCTCACCTACTTCAGTCTTGGAAATCTTGCCATTGTGGTAGAATCACTTGGAACAAATGCCCTCACCCACCCACCCAAAACCCAGCATAGGAAATCTTTCAGTCTTGATCTCCTCAAGCCTATCTTTTACCCCTTCCAAGAAATCTCTCCCCAGTTCATCATGTGTAATGTTACTTATCATTGGGAGTATAGCAGTGATTAATTGCTGACTTTGGAAAAAAAAAGAAAACACTGGGCATCCCAGGTGCTTCTTAATCCTGCAGAGAGTGAGAATTCCTTGGTGACATTCTTATACTTTGTAGTGTGGACAGTAGAAAAGGAACATGGCCTGGACATAGAAAAGCAGTGATGGGGAGGGTTACCACCCAGCTCTAAAAAATTTTTCTATGCATTATTAGTAAGCAGGGATGCTTAAATAAATTTCATTTGAATAAGCAGCACTCTGTCTTTAAGCAAATGTATAGAATTCAATGTCTCATGCTCCACTCTTCAAAGGACATTTCACAAGTTATCTAATCTGATGCTCACTGACAGAGCCCATCAGATGCCTCGCAGGATGAGATGTTCAGAAGAATTTCACAAGGTGAGTAAACTTGGATCTTAGAGTTTCAAAGAAGATGCTATTTTCAGCTTTCTCCTTGTTCTATTGGGAACTGATATTGTAGGGTTTAAGTGCTTACATAATGTGCCTGAAGGCTGTAGGCAGAAAGATTGGCATGACCGCCACACCTACACCCACCATGGGATAAGAGGCCTGTGGGATATCTGAGCTAGACCTAAATTTAAAATATTTCCTTTTGCTTTTTTAAGACAGCATCTCACATAGTCCATGCTAAGCTCAAACTCAATATAGAGTCAAGGCAAGTCTTGAACTCCTGGTCTTCCTCTTCCTCCTTCCCAATTGTTAGGATTATACAGGTGTGATCTTCCACAGCTACCTCCTAAAATAGAACACCTTGACTCAGGTATATTTCTTGATGACTTGGTTGTGACTGTTTCCACATAGATTTCTTAACTTTTTTAAGTTCAAATCAACTCAAATAGTAAATCTATGAAAGCAAAACAAAACAACAAATTGGGTAGGTCAATTTGTTGATATGACCAATAGTCATTGGTATTTTGGGGTATGTCAATTGATTGGCATGGCCAATCTTCATTGGCACTTCCCTCTTTCTGTAACACCATTAACTTCAATGAGTGATGTATGGGATTCATATCAGAACCATAAAGGCAGAGTTATGGTCCCCAATAGGAAAATCTGCTTGAGAAAGGAAATTCTGGGGCTGGAAAGATGGCTCAGTACTTAAGAACACTTCTTCTAAAGGACCAGAGTTCAGTTCTCAGCACCCACATCATACAGCTCACAACCACCTGTAACTCTGACTCAAGGGAACCTGATGTCATTCCTTCTTCTGGTATCCATAGTCACCTGCACACACACACACACACACAGGATAGATAGATAGATAGATAGATAGATAGATAGATAGATAGATCGATCGATCGATAGATAGATGATAGATAAATCTTTCAAAGAAAGAAAATCCTAATAACTTTGGATCTAGATATACTAGGTGTACATAGAAGAAACTTCCATCTTTGAGTCTTAGATAAATGTCTACTATTTTATTGAAAGGCTCAAGAAAATACAGAATTTTCTGCTGATGTAGAAGTTATTTAGGGACTAGTGCAATTCTATTTTTTATCCACAATGGCCATCCCAGGGTTCCAAATGTTTAGTGCCAAAGCAAACAGAGATGCACATGACAGCAATCCCTCATTTCATGTTTACTTGAAGAATCAGTTTGACTTTCATGTCTGTTGTGCTTTAATGGCAGACTTGTTAAAAGACAGAAGCAGAATACTAATATATTTCCTCTGCTTCATTCATTGTGTATTGTCCATGAGTATCTGAACTCCTCTCATATCCACTAAGGGGGAATGGTATCAAAATATGGATGGGGAGTCCAAGCTAACTGAATGACTTAAGGATTAATTTTTTAAACAATTCTTTGTGAAACCCAAAGAACAGCAAATGTAGTGGACAAAGGTGTTCCTCTATAGTTCCTTGAGATTTTCCTATCTAGTTTTCCTTTAATTGTTTTTTTGTGTATGCCTCTGAATGTCCATGTATATATGTGCATGAAGGAGGAGGCCAGCGGTCAGTGTTGGTTAATCTTAATTACTTAATTACTCTCATTTTTTTGAGACATGATCTCTTCCTTAAACTGGACCTTACTGATCTAGCTAGAATGACTGGCCAGCAAGCCCCAGGGAATCCACTTGTCTCTACCCCTACAGTGCAGGATTACAGGTGCATGCTGCCATGCCCAGATTTCTCTTTGGATTCTGGAAATCTAAAGTCAAATCCTGATACTTATTCAGCAAACACTTTAACAATCAAACCGTCTTCCCAGCCCCATATATTCATTAATTTTTAGATGTGTTGGCTAGAGTCATTGCCTTCTGAGGAGTATCAGTTAACTATGCTTTGTAAGCCTTTTCTTGGCTAAGACTGAAGTTTAAACACATAGTATAGTTGGTTGTTTTTTACTCTTTAATTCTTTTGACTCTTTGGGGGCCTGCCATGGAGCTACTAAGTAAATACACATAGAATCTTATTCTTACATATGAATGCCTGGCCTTAGCTTGGCTTGTTTCTAACCAGCTTTTCTTTCTTTCTTTCTTTCTTTCTTTCTTTCTTTCTTTCTTTCTTTCTTTCTTTCTTCCTTCCTTCCTTCCTTCCTTCCTTCCTTCCTTTCTTTCTTTCTTTCTTCCTTTCTTTCTTTCTTTCTTTCTTTCTTTCTTTCTTTCTTTCTTTCTTTCTTTCTTTCTTTTCTTTTCTTTTCTTTTTTTTTTTTTTTGGTTTTTCAAGACAGGGTTTTTCTGTGTAGCTTTGTGCTTTTCCTGGAACTCACTATGTAGCCCAGGCTGGCCTCGAACTCACAGAAATCCACCTGCCTCTGCCTCCCAACTGCTGGGATTAAAGGCGTGCACCACCACCGCCTGGCTAGCCAACATTTCTTAACTTAAATTATACCATATACCTTTTACCTCTAAACTTTCACCTTTCTCTATTTCTGTGTATCTTTTCTTTCCTTCTTACTCCATGGATTGCTGTATAGCTGGGTGGTTGGTCCCTGGGGTCTTCCTCTTATCTTCTTTCTTGCTACTAGATCTCCTTTCCCGGATTTCTCCTCCTATTTATTCTCTCTGCCTGCCAGCCCTGCCTATCCTTTCTCCTGCCTTGCTATTGGCTGTTCAGCTCTTTGTTAGACCAATCAGGTGTTTTAGGTAGCAAAGTAACATGGTTTCACAGAGTCAAACAAATGCAACATAAAAGAATCAACACATCTTTGCATCATTAAAACAAATGTTCCACAGCATAAATAAATGTAACACATCTTAAGATAATATTCTACAACACATAGCTTGTTCCATATTCTAGTCAATGTTTCTTCGGGTATCTGGGATCTTCTGTTCATTATTCATTGGCCGTCATATAGGAATATAGAATGTCTCTATACAAGCCTAAGAGAATCTCTGAGTATTGAAGTCCTGTCCTCTGCTGCTAATGTTATGAATCAGTGAGCTAAACAACCCAAAACACACAAGAATAAACTTTTCACTCACTGGTTAAAAAAAGAAGTCACGCCGGGTGGTGGTGATGCACGCCTTTAATCCCAGCACTTGGGAGGCAGAGCCAGGTGGATCTCTGTGAGTTCGAGGCCAGCCTGGGCTACCAAGTGAGTTCCAGGAAAGGCACAAAGCTACACAGAGAAACCCTGTCTCAAAAAACAAACAAACAAACAAAAAAGTCACTATAGACTTCCTTGTTTCTAGTGTAAGAGGAGGTTAAAAGTAAAATGATCTACCTTGCAAAACTGTCTTGGTTCAACTAAATCAAGCACATATGAGCAATAGCCCAAGATCTACTTAAGCATGTATTGTGTCAATTTTTCTAACCAGCCACACTTGTGAAAGCAGCTTTCTTACATATTAGGTAGCATTGCATTCTATTGGCTTTACTCAAAAAATCCAAAGCAAAATAAACAACAGCAAAAATTATTCTGTAGTGAACACCTTAAAGACAAAGATACCAAATGAATGCAGTAAGAGAAGCATAGAAGTTCAGATGATTCTGCGAGTCAAATGGTTTCCCACAACCCCTTCCTGAGTTAATGGTGTTTCCTCTGTAATTCCACTGCTATACTGCAGTGTACTCCGTATATGGGTCAGCTTCCCCACAATGTCAGGATGACGAGGGCACAGCCTTATCTTTGAGTGGCAGAGGGAAAGCTTCACTCTTAGAGGGGACAGAAAACAAAATATGTTTGGCTCAGCTGAAATGTTTATTCTACCCAATTGCTATGAAAGGATGACCCCTTTGCTGAACATATGCTCCAGTAATCACTGTGGAGTGCAAGGGGACTTAGGATTCAAGGAAGGTGTTCTGGGTAATTTTAATAATAAAGCAGGACTGGAGTTTCCAGCAGCCATCCCTCACAGGAACACAGATCTGAACAACTTTTGAACATGAAAACACCTCCCTTGGAGTTAAGGAACCCAAGTGAACCTTGGTGGAGCACAAAAAGATGGATGCATTGGATAGGGCAGGAAGACTAGCCAGGGTGCTCTTCTCTATATACACTGTGCCATTTGCAAAGAGATGCCTTCTCAGAAGAAGGAAAATGAAGTGGGCAAAAGTTCTCCATGGCTTCTAGAACCAGGCCTGGCCTACTTAAACCTGGAAATGAACCAACTGCCTCAGACACAAATTCTCAGAACACCTACCATCATGGGAGTCCTGAAAACTAAAACTCCATATAAGCATTTGTGGGTCCAGGTCCAGGCTCCTGACAATTCCAGGCTAACACCCATAGTCTTGACAAATAATGGCAACTGAGGCTTCAGAATCCAGGCTCAGTCTTGAAGACACAGGCTTCAACCCCTCCCCCCATCAGTAAACCAGGGCTTGCTTCATTCTAATCACAGCTCTGTGGACCAGTCTTAAATCCTAACTCTGCACCAGGTCAGTCACTAGGGACCCAGGCTTCAGGTCATCTCCTGGAGATCCAGGGTCTAGACTCACTACACAGAACCCTAGTGAGATGTTGGCCTACTAGAACCCATACTCCAGCCCAAACTATATAAACTAAAGCACCCAAACTACCCAATCAGACCTAAGCTCTAGAATTGCCCCATAAACCAAGGCACCAGGTTCCTTCTGTCTACAAATGTTCTAAAAGGCTGTGACAAAAACTCAGTTTGCTTTTCTAATGAATCTCTCAGTGAGTTAGCTATAAAATAACTGTAACACAGCAGAATAAGGTATGATAAGCTTTCTATGGACACCATATTCTTCAGGGACAGTAACAAGATGAGGGAAGGATATATTTGGTGGTATCTCTTCTCAATAAGTTCTAGATATTCTAGTCACAGCAATTATTCAAGAAAGAAAAGGGCTGGACAGTGGTGGTGAATTCCTTTAACCCACCACTTGGGAGACAGAGGCAGGCAGATCTCTCTGAGTTTGAGGCCAGCCTTGTCTACAGAGTGAGTTCCAGGAAAGCCAAGGCTGTGACACGTAGAAAACTTGTCTCAAAAAAAAGAAAGAAAGAGAAAGAGAAAGAAGAAAGAAAGGAAGGGAGGGAGGGAGGGACGGAGGGAGAGAGAGAGGAAAAAAGGAAGGAAGGAAGGAAGGAAGGAAGGAAGGAAGGAAGGAAGGAAGGAAGGAAGAAAGAAAGAAAGAAAGAAAGAAAGAAAGAAAGAAAGAAAGAAAGAAAGAAAGAAAGAGGTATCCTATTCTGAACTACTTTGATTTCTACTGCTGTGATAAATGCCATGGCCAAGAGCAACTTGGGGAGGAAAGGGTTTATTTCAGTTTACAGCTTACAGCCCATTATTAAGTGAGACCAAGGCAGAGACTCAAGCAGGAACCCAGAGAAAAGAACAAATGCAGAAGCCAACAGATGCTTATTGGCTTGTTCCTCATAGCTTGTTCAGTCTGTTTTCTTATACAGTGCAGGACCACTTGCCTGGTGATAACACCATCCACAATGAGCTAGACCCTCCCACAGTAGTCATCAGTCCAAGAATGTCCATAGATACACCCACAGGACAGTCTGATAGAGACATTTTCTCTGTTGAAGTTCCCTCTTCACAGATGGCCCTAGTTTGTGACATGTTGACCAAACAATCAAACAAACAAATGACAACAAAACAACACATGATTGGAGCAAATATATAAAAATTCCTATTTGCAGATCGAAATGAGTGCAGTTAACTTGCAAGATACAAAATCAAAGTTGCATTTCAATGCAATAATGATCAGTTGTATGTTTTTACTAAAAATGATGAAAAAGAAATTAAGAAAGAATTCCCATCTCCAATAAGATCAACAATTACAGAATTCTTGTAAATAAATATAATTAGGAGATGAAATATCTTTTCACTGAAAACTGTAAAACTTCAATGAAAGAGGACATATACGACTGGCCAGACACTCATGTCCTTAAAGCAGTATTAATATTTTAAATGTCCATGCTACCTGGAGTTAGATGAAGTTCACTTCAATTCTTGTCAAAATCTAATTTTCTATATTTTCATATAAATAGAAAAACAATATTTATACAAACTCACAAAGGACCTCAAGACACAGAAGTAATTTTGAGAAAAAAGAAAAGTTGGAGGTATCATGAAACCTGATTTCAAGATATAATGCAAAACCATACAAAACCTCATAGAGGACTTGAAACAGAATATGGAATCCAGAAATTAATGTGAGCATTTACAGACAAATGTTCCTGGACAAATCAATATGCCAAGAATATGTAAAGAGAAAGAAATAGTCTCTTCTGCCGGGCGTTGGTGGCGCACGCCTTTAATCCCAGCACTCGGGAGGCAGAGCCAGGCGGATCTCTGTGAGTTCGAGGCCAGCCTGGGCTACCAAGTGAGCTCCAGGAAAGGCGCAAAGCTACAGAGAAACCCTGTCTCGAAAAACCAAAAAAAAAAAAAAAAAAAGAAATAGTCTCTTCTTATGAAAGTAGGCTTCCAGTTGCAGTGCCCTTACCCCACACTGTACTCAAAATGCTTTAAAGACATACATGAAAGACCAGAAACTAAAACTACTCCAAAAGAAAGCATTCTGAAAAGAGTTTTCAGCACTTTTCTTGGAAATTTCAAAAACATGTGCACAAAAAGAGACATATATAAACGGGATTGCATCAAACCAAAGAACTTTGGCTCAGTTTCTGCTAGGCGAAAAAAGCCAAGCAAATACAGCTTCATCTCAATCTGCAGATTCTGGAAAAGTCAAACTCTAAGAAGCAGAGGAAAGAATGATGGTTGCTGGAGCTGAAGATGAAAATCCTGAAACAGTGATGCTTGGTGTACTGAGTCCCAGCCAGTCTGCATGGATGCATTCTAGAGATCTGATGGACAATGTGGTGAATACAGAAAATATTGTTTTGTAGACTTGACATTTACTAACAGCAGATCTTAAATGCTATCACCATTATCAAAATAAGGTAGCTGTGTGACAGTATGAGGTGGTGGGTGTGTTAATTAGCATGGCCACATTGACGATCTGCTTCTGGGATGTCCTGCAGGCACTCACGTTGTGAGTGTTCATAGTCATTAGCTGGTAGCGCTAATTTGAAGGTTATGGGCCTTTCAAAGATGGACCTAGTTGCTGGAAGAAGGTCAACAATGGTGGGCAAAAGTAAGCTGGTTCTGGCTTAGAACTCTCTACATGGTCTGCCACCATGTGGGCAAGCTTCTGCTCCACTTTTCCTCTGTAAGGGACACTTTCACCATCCACTCCCATCACCCACTCCCATCACCATTTCTTGCATGCTATGAAGGACTGAAATCTCTCTGAAAGCATAAGCTTTCCTTACATTTTTTCTGTCCAGTATTTTGGTTATAATCTTGCAAAAATACCAAACATAACCATGGTAATCATCCACATGTGTCACTTTGTATACCTTATACATGTATTTAAATTTCATTTGTTGATTATATCTCAGTAAAGCTGGAAAATAGATACTAGCATCATCCTTAGTCTATGGCTGCATTGAACACAGTATAAATTATTAGCTGCTAGTTATACACAATAATAGCAGGTCAACTATATAAATTTCAATAGCATGCTATTATCTTACAAAAGTTCAGTAAATATGATTTCCATAAAGCAAAAGTAACTTGAAAAATTATCAATTAACAGATATAAAAAAAGCAAAGATCTAAAGAGTGTTGTTAAGTAGACCTAAGATACCAGATGATGTTTGTTCACATTCTAAGTGTTGTTGTTCAATAAGTGTTGTTAAGTGGTGGTTATACTGGAGAATTACTGTGAAATAAATAAATAAATAACTCCTTTTTAAAAATAAAATGACTCAAAGGGGTGCCCAGCCAAAGTGCGTGGACTGAAAATGCTGCTGGCCTTGGAGACTCAAGGGAGAGTCTTAAGATTAGGCGTTCAGGGCAGCCTGGTGTGATGGTGGGCCATGCCTTTAATCTCAGTACTCAGGAGGCTGAGGCAGGTAGATCTCTGTGAATTCAAGCCCAGCCTGGTCTACAAAATGAGTTCAGGACAGCCAGTACAGTTACACAGAGAAACTCTGTCTCAAAAAACAAAACAAAACAAGATTAGGCAGTCACATTTCAGTCAAATGTCCCACTTTATGAAGCTGGGCACAAATGTCAATATATCAGCCCCAGAGTCACTTTCTCAGAACTACATCCTGGACAGCAGAAAATTTCTTAGACAATATTGATCATGCTGCCAATCTGAGTCTCTAATGAATAATCGGGAGAACCTTCAGCAAGAATTTGCCATTAATGTTGATTCATAGATGAGGCCCTGTTCTGTTCTTTAGTCACTATATTAAATATTTGCGAAAAGATTAGTAATTTATAAAACACAACTGTTGTATCTATCCCTTGTATCTGTTGTGGTTAAGCATCCCATTTTGTAGAAAATGAACACAGCTCAATAATGGTGTCTGTAGTAGGGGGTGGTATATGTTATCATCTGTGTGCATCTTATATTTTCACAATTATTAAGAGTCTTGTTTCTGATATGGGTAGGAAAAGTCTATTAAAATGTGCTTGTCTATATTTCTTATAAAATTCTATTTACTGTTATGCTATGAACTGTTCCCCAATGACTGAACATCCTTTGGCTCATGTAGTAACTCCGAAGTCTTTATTTTTAACACGCTGATGTGTTTTCCGAACTGGTACAGTTGGTATTTTGATGGGATAGGCTCTTTTGAATTTTCTTTCTGAAGCCTTAGGTAGATTCCTTTGTTGATCACAAGTTATAAATAGATTGCCCTAAATCACAAATTCCTCTTCATCGTCCGGCTCTCTCTCTCTCTCTCTCTCTCTCTCTCTCTCTCTCTCTCTCTCTCTGATTAAATTTAACTGAGAGCCCTAGATAAGACTTTTTGAAGCTTAGTATATCTTAAATTTTGTTGTTTCAGTAACTCAGTTTGAGGATAAATAGCACATCAGAGCCTAACACATATTAGAAGATGTAATCTTTGGAAAGCACAACTGTGAGAACAATTCAGGGAGGATCAGAGAGTAGCTGGTGGGGAACTGCTTGCTTTGGCCTCCTTCATTTAATCACACAAGGAATCTGCTTAAGGCGGGCCTGTAGTGCAGTCATACTTAATTGTTAACGTCTTCTGCATCTCTACACAGAGCCGCCATTGGTTGTCCAAGGTCAGGACTCCCTCATCTAGTCACCCCACTTCCCCTTTCCTATATCTGCAAAGATGAGTCTTCCTTCTACCAGTCCAGTCAAAATCAAGTGTTCTGTAGACTCTAGGGAACTCTGCCTTCTGTGTTCTCTCCTGCCAGGGAGTTGTGCACACCAATCAAAGGGCCCTACATGTTAAAGAGAAGTTTTACTGAGCATGGTGACTCACACTTGAAATCTCAGCACTCAGGAGGCTGAGGCAGATAGATGACTACAAATTTGGAGGCCAGCACTATCTATTGAATTATAAGCCAGCCTGGGCTACAGAGCGAAGTTCTATCTGAGAAATCAAATTTTTTAAAAAATGAAGTAGCTGTCTCCATGTTCTCATTCTGTTTTTCCCCCCTCTGGATATTGAAAATGTCTTCTTTGTCTACTTTAATATAAGCAATATGCATCCCCCATTGACTTTACACTAATATTGAAAATCCCAGATAACAGAAAGAAATAATCACAGACTTAAGAAAATTTCAGTTTTGTATTTGGACAAAGACGGGACCATAATGAAACTCAGCCTCTACCTACATGAGAAGAGGCCATTATCTGTCTGTCTGTCTAGGTTGATTATATAACTTGAGGTCAAATAGTTTGCAGCAAAGTCAGACGCCCCTTATCCTACAGCAGATTACCTCTTTGTGGGGTGAATTCTTCTAACTTGTGTAACCCAATCTCTCATTTTTCAATTGTAGCAGGCAAGTCTATCATCCTCCCATGGACAGTTAGCACTATGATAGATAGCTTCTGGCTGGATGCAATGGTATGTGTATTGTCTTTATGTGTGTGTGGGGGGGGGGGGAACCTCCTCCGATGTGCACATGTGAGCCCAGAGCAGGAAGTCTGGTGTCTTTATTGTTCTCCTCTCTATTGATTTGAGACAAGGTTTTTCACTGAACCCAGAGCTCATCATTTGGCTAGACTGGATGGCCACCCAGCAAGCTCTCAGAATCCACCCATCTCTGCCCACCAATGCTGTGGTTGCAGGTATGCCTGGCCATCTCCTGATACTGTGGATTCTGGAGACTCAAACTCATGTCCTCATGCTTGCAGAGCAAGCACTCTTACTCATTGTGCTGGCTAGTTTTATATCAATTAGTCACAAGCTAGAGTCCTCAAGGAGAAGAGAGCCTCGGTTGAGGAAATGCCTCCATAAGATTCAGCTGTGGGGCATTTTCTTAGTTAGCAAAGATGGGAGAGCACAGCCCAATGTGGGAGATGCCACCCCTGGGGATGGTGGTCTTGAGTTCCAAAATAAAGCAGACTGAGCAAGCCATGGGACACAAGCCAGTAAGCAGCACCCCTCCATGGCCTCTGCATCAGCTTCTGATTCCAGGTTCCCACCCTGCTTGAGTTCCTGTCCTCATTTTGATGATGAACAGTTAAGTGGGACAATTCCTCTCCAGCTGCCTTTGGTCCTGGTGTTTCATCACAGCAATGGTGATTCTAAACCACCCACCATGGAGTCAGCTCTGTAGCCCTGATGTGTATGTTTTCCTACATAATAAAACTCTGCTATTCCATCCCCAGAGGCAGCACAAGATAAGCAAATCATAAAAACACAGATTGCCCAGTAGCTATGAAGGAAAGAGAGATTTGTGCTCAGTGGCAGGGCAGTAGCTAATGCTTATTTCACTGCTTTTTTTTTTTT
>CABHPR010141796.1:13175-28266 GCA_902168415.1 Peromyscus melanophrys
TTTTTTTTTTTTCATTCTATCCCAGATGCAAAAATAAGCTTTAGTACATGTGCATAGTCATAAAGAAACATGTGAAAGAATGAGGTTGGAGGCTGGAGAGATAGCTCAAAGGCCAACTGAGTTCTTTTACAAAGGACCAGAGTTCAGTTTCCAACACCGTTTTAGGCACTCCATGCATGTGTGTATGCATGAACAAACACACATACTAAACAAACAAACAAATAAATAAATAAAACCAAATAAATAGGGTGGTTACCAAGATCTTCAGAGAATCCTTTGCATAACTCTCTGAACTGGTTAGGACATCTATTCTCTCACTCTCCATTTAGTTACCCACCCAGTCAAAAACAATCAGGCAGGTGACAGACAGACAGACAAAAAGACAGACAGACTGGAAATTAATTCTATGTCTACCTGAACCAAAACAAAAATTCTCTCTGGGAATCTTCTGCATTCCCAATCTCATTTCATCATGGAGGCTATGGTTCTGACCTTAGACGTTTTCCATTATCTGTATCACAATTCAGATGGCCCTGTTGTTTTGTAGATAGGTCACTGAGAAAGGAATAACCCAAAATTAAGTGCTGACACCACTGGAAGAGAGGTTTTGTGTCACACCTTCAATAAAATGTGTTTACACCTTTTCAGAGCACCAACACACTCCTATGGGTTCATTCCTCAAGGCTTAAGCGATTCTTAAATATTTAAAAAAGTATTTCTTCCAAGACTCTTGTACTCTCAGAAGGTCCATCCATTTTTAATCACAGCAAACCAAAGCCAAAACAAATACCCCATATAGAAAGGGGCATGAGCTCTCTGATGTCTCCTCCAGGAGGAAGGAGCATGAGCTCTCTGATATCTCCTCCAGTAGGAAGGGACATGAGCTCTCTGATGTCTCCTCCAGTAGGAAGGGGCATGAGTTCTCTGATGTCTCCTCTACTTCCTACCATCTCCTCACCTTTAACATGCCTTGTACTTTTGGCCATTGAGTTATCCCCTCCCATGGAGCATCATCATGCTTTTCCTGAAAATAGAAGCTCAGCCACTAGGTCCTTGTGAACTAGTGTGAACTTACATTGCACCATGCTTTCTGCTAACACCAAACTTCAGCGGTATAAACTCCAGCACCCTGCTCACTTTTACCTCTAAGTCCTTGGACATGGTCCCTCTTTCTGTACTTTGTAGTCCTCACCATCACTTTCTAACTCCATACATTCCTACTGTTGGTTCCACAGCAACATTCTCTATCTACAGGTGGGTTTCACATAAGCTGTAATCAGCCTCCTACAAGGTTTCTAAAGACTCCTGTCTGCTGGTAGTTAGACCAATCCATGCTTTTCAGATTCAGCCAAGAATGACCTTTTATGACTTCCAGACTAACCATAAAGGTGAGTGGATTTCTGTTGTGTTCCTTCAGAGTGCTTTCTGTAGAAGAAACAGATACCATGGTGAAGGACAATTGGGAGCATATGTGGAAAATAGCCCAAACCCCTTGGATTCATCCAGTTCCACTTTTAAGCCACGTGAAATTGTTCTGTAGCCAGGCTCTCAGGTTACTACAAGCCCAGGCAATATCTCAATGTGTCTCATGTCAAATCTTCAAGCAGTGCTGTCCAGCCACATCTTTGATTCCTGGTTCACAGAAACTGTGCAAGGCAACACATGTTTACTTTTCTTTTTTTTATTTTTTTTTTATTTTTTTTATTTTATTTTATTTTTTTTGAATTTATTTTATTTTATTTTACAATATAATTCAACTTTACATATCAGCCATAGATCCCCCCGTTATCCCTCCTGCCACCCCGCCCCCTCTCCCCGGCCCACCCCCCATTTCCATCTCCTCCAGGGCAAAGACTCCCCCGAGGATTGAGATCAACCTGGTGGACTCAGCCCAGGCAGGTCTAGTCCCCTCCTCCCAGGCTGAGCCAAGGGTCTCTACTAAGCCCCAGGTTTCAAACAGCCAATTCATGCACTGAGCACAGGACCCGGTCCAGCTGCCTGGATGCCTCCTAAACAGATCAAGCCAATCAACTGTCTCACCCATTCAGAGGGCCTGATCCAGTTGGGGGCCCCTCAGCCATTGGTTCACAGTTCATGTGTTTCCATTCGTTTGGCCACTTGTCCCTGTATTCCATCCATCCCTGGTCCCCATGCTAATTAAATGCTATAGTTACATGCAACTTTCACAGATAAGGCCATTGGCTTCTTATTCAAACATCTTGAAGCTAGTTCAGCAGACAAGGAAATTCAGTAAACTAGAACTAGTGGTTTGTAAGGTCAATGCAAAGACTGTCCAAGAAAGTGCAGAGGGCCCCTCACTGAACTTCAAAGCCTTGGTTTCTTCCAACACTTGCATTGACCTTACAAACCACTAGTTCTAGTTTACTGAATTTCCTTGTCTGCTGAACTAGCTTCAAGATGTTTGAATAAGAAGCCAATGGCCTTATCTGTGAAAGTTGCATGTAACTGTAGCATTTAATTAGCATGGGAAATACACATTCAACACCAGCAAGAATGACAGAATGCCCTCAATCTTGCTATGTATTATAAAGGAAGAAAGATGAAGAAGTATCATTGTCTTCTCTGGAATGTAAACATCCATGAGGACATAATGTCTGGAGTTTATACCTATGTGTTCTTGGACCTCCTCTCTGCAATTTGCAGGATATGTGTTAAATTACCACGTGAGAACACCACAAGTAAGAACTTCACATCAAACATACTTTTTGATCTTTCCCCACAGAAGTCATTGCAAGAC
Organism: Peromyscus melanophrys; assembly: GCA_902168415.1. Taxonomy (NCBI): domain Eukaryota; kingdom Metazoa; phylum Chordata; class Mammalia; order Rodentia; family Cricetidae; genus Peromyscus; species Peromyscus melanophrys. The sequence continues at coordinate 15,934 of CABHPR010141796.1, forward strand.
AAAGAGAAGCAGAGAGCAGGCAGGGGATAAAACACCATTAACTTTGGAACAATGGATCAGGACTGATCTTAGTAGAATCAAGTCAGTCATAAACCTAGAGGGTAGTATTGCAGCTTGTGTAAAAGGAGTTTGATACTCAATTCCTCTTACAAATCACTAGGACTAACACAATTTCTGCAAAAATACTGTGGAGATACAGTGCTGGCCTGAAATTAAACAGGAAGGGTCAGTCCTACACAACAATGTGCATACAATGGTTCATTCTCATCTCACCACTAGGGTAAGACAATCTCCTTTTCCTTTGCTGTATCTATGGAAAGTCTCGTAAAGTGCATATGTCTCAATCTCCAATAAAAATAATCATTAATCAAAAATATTACTACAAGCTTCCAATAGTAGCAATATTGTGAAGCCCTGAAAACTGAGGAAAATGTTACAAAATAAATAAAAATCTATGAGAGAAAATAGAAAAATGTCTAGGAAACTGGACAAACTGTCCAATTAAACTTTCCTCATTTATAGTTTTTAAAACAATAGCCAAAGTGTTGCAGTTATGAAAGAAAATAAGAATGTAAAAACAGAGATCATAGCTCAAGAAGACATGCATAGAAATCACCAACAGCAAAATGATAGTAGATAAATCAGCTAAAAGTCATCTCTTCCTAAGCTGAACAAAAATATAAAAACTAGAAATGTATTCCAGTATAAAACTACAGGATTAATATGCAAAGTACAACTTAAACCATGTTAATGTGTAGAAAATATGAAGAAAAAAAAGAAAGTTAGTAAAAGTCCCTCAAAATAAGGTAGATAGGATATCTATTATTACTATAAAGTCATGTACAACAGTGGGAAAAAAATCTGACTCTCAATATTTAACAGAAGAGGCCAGTAAGATGTCTCCCAAGGTGAAGGGGCTTGCCACCAAGCCTGATGATCTGAGTTCAATTCCAGGAGCCCACGTGGTAGGAGAGACCATCTGTGGCAAGTTATCTTCTGACCTCCACACAGCAAATAAATGAATAAGTAAGTGTAAAAAACTTTTTAAAAAGAATTAACATGAATATTTTATGAAACTGAAGATAAGGCAGAAACCCTAAAAGGGGGAAAATGGAAAATTAAATATTGAAAAGTACATTAACATCAACTTCAACATTAAAAACTGAAAGACCAGAAACAGCCTTAGAAAGCATACAAGGCTGTCTCTAACCTGGATCCCTACATTCTGGCAAAACAGTAGTCAAATACAACACAGCTTCTGAGTCTATCGACACTAGGAATACTTGCTTTTGCATTGTCCATCTTAAATGCTGGAAGAGTTCACCAAAGAGGATAGTGTGGAGAACAGGAATTCTTAGGTAGAACAGAGCTGAGTCTAGAAACTTCAGGAGAGCAGTGAAGGACAGACATCCAGAGACAGTGGAGCCATAGCCTGGAGCACAGACTGTCCTTTCTAGCACAAGGTGCTGAGGTCTTCAGCAAGCTTGCAACATGCAGCATGAGAAGCTAGATAGTGGGATGCTGAGACGTGTTGGATCAGGCATGTGCATACAGCATTACTAACAGACACTTGAAAACTGTAGCTTTCTTAACATTAGTAGATCTAAAACTTTGTGTATGTAGGCTTCTTTTATTATTTTCATAAATTAGAATCCATTTCTATTCATTTATAGAACTGAATGTACTTTTTTAATCCTTGGAATTTCAACATTCTTCCTATATAGTGTTGTACAGCATTCATTCCGTTCTGCTGCACCAGAACGTGGCACGGCATTGGCACATTGAAGATGGCAGGTGTCCTAGACCCTGTAATACTGAGGTCAGTCTCTGGTATTCAGAAGAGGAACCCACTGCCCAGCTCTGGGCACCATTGGGCTTTGGCTGTCACAGATGACCATCTAAGTTTGCCTTCATCATTCACTCACAGCAATAAACAGAAGGTCTCAACTGGAGAATCTCAAATGCCACTTTAATTTTCTAGGTGCACAGAGTTTGTTTAAATCCAAACCCTACACTATTGGCCTCCAATACCACAGAAAGGCCTTGTTTCATGCTGGATGAAATACCATAATGGATCTGTGATGGGAATACCTGTGTCTCTCCACCTCAGAAATGAGCAAAGCTGAACATGATAAAGTCAGATTGACCCAGCAATTCCCATAGGGAATACATTTCTGGTAAATGACAGATGTCACCGTTCTAGCTGGGATACCATCAAGGGAATGTAGTCTGAGCCCCTTGACCCTGGTATATTCCAATTGTGTTTTTCTGTGAAAATTTGATTACCTCCAGAACTCTTTCTGTTTAGCAGAGCATTCTGGTGCAATTGTTCAGTGCTCATTCTCATAGAATATCTCTGTGTGCATAAATACTTCAGAAAGCATGTGTGTTGTGATACTGATGCCCCAAGTTTTAGACCCCACAAAGATAATGGGCTAGTCTGACTGCTCGGCTTTGTTTCTAGTTCAGCACAGACCTACACAGGTACTCTCTGAAGGACTCCAAAGAACTTTGAATATTTCCTGGGAGTGTGTCTAAGTACTTCAGATAGGCTGTCTGGTGGAATGAGTGTTTATGGTGGAACAGTCTGAGCTGTGGGTTTTGCAGAGATGGCTCATCATGCTATGTCATTTGTGGCTTCAAGTATGGGCCAGTTACCGTTTTGTCTTTTTGGATGAACTATTGTGGGAGTCAACTGGAGGCTGGCCAACACATACTCCGTGACTGCCGAGGAAAATGCATTGTCAAATAAGCTGCCCCTGCTCTGACAAGTTAGCATGGAGTGTTAATCTGTGTAACATCATGCCTCATTGTTCATTCTCCTTCCTCCCCAGTCATCTTTTTGTGTATTTTTGTTTTCTTACTACCTGCATCCTCAGAGCTATGGAGATGGGTGCTTCATGTTAAAGATAAAGCCCTTCATTAATTTGTCAGTGATTCACCAGCTAGAACAAGAGAAAACAAAAGAGGCCAGACAGTGTTCTCCCAGATTTCTCACTGCAGCTGGTATGTTCTGCTGGCTCCAGGGGAATTAACTGTATGTATGTAACAGCCTGAACAGGTTTACACTGGTCCATGTCCATATCAAATAACTGTGGCTAATGGGGAGAAGTTCAAAGACTTCTGAATATGGACTTCCTCACAAGGCACCAGCCAGGCTCTACCAAGTTAGCAACTTTGCTTATGAGCAGCTGGACCCCTCAATGCTGGCAGGAGAGTAGAGATGACTTTTAGTCACCTGTAGTTCTTCCCACTTAGCTGTCAATGACACCACCAGCCAATCTACGTTTGAGCCTTTGGGGGTCACTTCACACCCAAACTGAAACACACACGTAACTTTTCCATAAATTTGTCGGACATCAGAATATCTTTTATGAGAAGTGTCTATCCATAGACCTTGCTCAATTTTGACTGGATTGTTTTTGGTGTTGAATTCTGTAATGTCTTTCTGCACTCTGAATTCTAATCCCAAATCAGATGCACACTATGCAATTTTTCTCATCGTGTGGATTGTGTCTTCATTTTGTTGATTGTTTCCTTTCCAGAAGCATTTTAGTTTGCTATAACCTTATTTCCTTTCCATTATTGCTATTATTGCTTCTACTTCTTTTGATTTTAGTGTCTTATCTAGAAAACAATTGCTGTTACTGTCTTCCTCTATGTTTTTTTTTCTATCACTTTTTATACTTTCAGGCCTTACATTTTAGCACTTTGATGCATTCTGAGGATTTTGTTTGGTTAGGGTTAGGTTTTTTTTTGAGTGGGGGGACACTTTTAAAATGTTTTTGATTTATTTATCTTCATTATTTACATGTATGGGTGTTAGCCTGTTTGTATGTGTCTACACTGCATGTTTGCCTGGTGTCCACAGAATTCAGAAGAAAGTGTTGAATCCCTGGGACTGGAGTTATAAAGGGTCATGAGCTGCCATGTGGGTGCTGGGAACCAAACCCAGATCTTTTTCAAGGATAGCAAGTGCTCTTAACCACTGAGACATCTCTCCAGCATTAGCATAAATGCTTAAGCAATATTAATCTGTTTAATCCTTGACCATCAAAGAGATTTTCAATCTCTTCATGTCTCTTTGATTTCTTTTCTCAAGGTTTTGTGATTTTTCATGGCAGAGATTGATTTTTAACTTCTTTAAATTTATTCCTGAATATTTTATTTGGTTGGAGGTACTGGTGATAGGAACTCTTTCATATTTTCTTTCCTAGTAATTTTGGTATTGGTGTATGAAAATGTTGCTGAATTTGTCTGCTAATTTAGAATATTTTAGCATTACTCTATTAATGTATCAGTTCTGAGTGATGGCTTATTTTAATAGAAATGATCATCTTCTCTCTTTTTTATTTTAAGAATTCTTTGTGTATTTTTCAAAAGCTGCCCTTTGTCTCATATGTCTTTGAAAATATTTTTTTCTGAGTCCGTTTTATTTACTTTAAAAATACTCATTATAAGTTGACTATTTATAATCATGTGGATTTGACAAGATACAAAATGATCTGCATTAGAAGAATGTAGAATTAAGAGAATTCTGCATTTATTTTATTTTATTTTAATTAATCTAGTTGACAGATCAGTCACTTCAAAGTCTTAAAAAAACCTTTGTGATGAGGAATTTGCTATGTCGCCATTGTGCAATGTACATTATGATTGTTAATTATCATTAACATAATGCAGTAGACCTTAAGAAAATATACAATTTATTGCCCTGTTTAAGACCCTCATGTGAAGGACGAGAGCACATCTCTTTTGGTGGAACTTTCTATGGAATCAGAATTTCTATTCCTCCATCTTATTGATACTGCCCCTTCACTGATTGGCTATTTGTCCTACTATCCTTCATGTAGCAGAAGTTTCTTTTAGTGGTGTGTGTGTGTGTGTGTGTGTGTGTGTGTGTGTGTGTGTGTGTGTATGCATGTATATGAGCATGAGAGTGGAGGAGAAAGGTCAGCCTTGGGTGTCATTCCGAAGAAACTGCTTATCTTGTTTTTAAGACGGGGTTTCCCACCAAGACCTGAAATTTCCAGGCCAGGCTGGGCTGTTAACATGCCTCAGCAGTCTACCCTTCTCCACCTCCACTTCTTCACTTGTGCTGATAGTACAAGTACACACCTCCACTCTTGGCCTCTGAGGGGACAATGAGGGTTGAATTTGTGTCCTCACGCTGGCATAGCAAACACTTTACTAAAGGAGCTATCGCTTTGGCCACCAAAGCTTAAGAATTGTTTATGAATTACTGCTTTTCAATTACTTCTTGCATTGATCATGCTGTGGTGGTATTGTGTTCCCCAAAATATTGTGTATGCTAATAAACTTATCTGGGGTCAGAGAACAGGACAGCCACAATATTAAACATAGAAGTTAGGAGGCAGTGGTAGCACACGCCTTTAATCCTAGCATTCCAGAGGCAGAAATTCATGTGTTCAAGGATACACCCAAGCATGGTGACCCACGCTTTTAATCCCAGAAAGCAAGCCTTTAATCCCAGGGAGTGGTGGTAAAAAGCAGAAAGGTATATAAGGCGTGAGGACCAGAAACTAGAAGCATTTGCCCTGGAGAGGCCTTTGGCCTAGAGAAGCATGTGGCTGGTTAAGCATTCAGGCTTCTAGCAGCAGTTCAGCTGAGACCCATTCTGGATGAGGGCTCGGGGCATCCAGTCTGAGGAAACAAGACCAGCTGAGGATCCAGCGAGGTGAGGTATCTGTGGCTTATTCTGTCTCTCTGACCTTCCAGTGTATACCCAAATACCCGGCTCAGGTTTGATTTTATTAATAAAACTTTTAAGACTCATGCTACATCATGCTTTTGGAATTTCATCTGGAAATCATTGCTGTACCCAAGATCATTTACGTTATGTCCTCTGCTATCTTCTACAACATGCATAGCTTTGCCTATGATATTTATGTCAGTGACCATATTTCACTCAATTTTAGTGAAGAACTCAAGGACTGATTAGATCTCTTTGTTTGTGTGGAATTTCAGTTGTTCCCATTCCATTGGTTGAAGAGGCTGGGTCTGTGCCATTCTGGGGCCTAATTCATCATAAAAGATCAATTGACTAAGCTGGGCTGGTAGTGCACACATGTAGTACCAGCTACTCCAAGAGCTAAGGCAGAATGGTGCTTGAGCTCATGAGTTCAAGACCAACTTAAGCAATGTGATGAGATTCCATCTAAAACTAAACAGTTGGGTGTATTTATGTATGTCTATATCTGGTTTCTGTTATATGTCCCAAGAATTAATTTATCTTTTCTTCCACCACACTGCCCTAAATGTTATAGTTACAGTGGATCTTAAAGTATGACAGTGTCTGTCATCTATCCTTTGACTTTAGTTTTCTCCTTTAGTACCATTGTCTATTCTGTATTTTAACTCTTCATATCAGCTTTAGAGTCAATGTCGGATCCACAAAATAATTCGCTGGGAGTTAATTGGGACTGAATTGAAAGTGGAGATGGTTTAGGAAGAATTTGACAGTGAACATGCACTTTGCACAAACATAGGGTAATCTTGCCACATTTTATTATTTGCTTTCAGCATGTTCCCAATTTTTCTCCTTTTGATAATAATACAAATTACGTTGTATTCTAATTTCAAATCCCACTTGATTCTTTGCTAAGAAATAGGAAAGCAATTTACAATATATAAGACCAGTTTACCCTGTGTTAGGCAACCTTTCCATAATCACAATAGTTTAGGGAGATTTTTATTATTATTAATTATTATTATTATTATTATTATTATTCTTTTGAATTTTGTGTGTAAGCAGTAATATTGTCTTCAAACAGACACTTTTATTTCTTCCTTCACAAAAACTCTAATTCTAATTATTAGTTTACAAAGCAGGGAACTGAGACATAAAGAAATTAAGTCACTATCTCAAAGTCATCTGCCTATTTACTACCAGAACCAGGATGTAAACTCAAGATTCATGATCTATCCGGAGCCTGAGGTCTAAGTCATTACCCTACCAAATGTTTACGAATGTTCCTGGAATCTTCAGATCATAAATTCACAATGAGATCAGTCTGTGTCGGGGAACACTTTCCTGCGGCTAGCATGCATTGCAGGAGAAGGCAGCTGGAGCTGATGGGAGAAGGTAGTTGAGGAATAGACACCAGAACACGTCTGCAGTGATGTATCAGTATTAGTAAAACAAGGATATCATCTTTATAATCTGAAATACTGCTCATATTATATTTTTTCTTTGTGAAGGAAAGAGCAAAATTTCGTCATTAGCCCAAATTCAAGGAATCATTGTGTTTTCATTGTGTTCTGAATCACTACGAATCATGTTGAGGACTTGACACTGTAGTGACCCCAAAACATTAGGAACTAGACTGCCATCCCGAGTCTGATCAAATCGTTCTTATCTCAGAACAATCCAGTCACCACCTTGAAATCAACATGGAATACTCTACAGTTACAGACTTGGTTGCAAGGCTTATTCCATGCCATTAATGAGGTATTAGACTTTCAGACATTTGTAAAAGACCTAGAAAACCCTCATGACTTCCAGCCTCATTTCATTCCACGAAAAGCATCCTTCAATTTGAAGCAAACTTTTAAATATATATATAATGTTTTTCATTTTTTTAAATAATTTCATATATGCATACAATGCATTTTGATCATTTTCATCGCCCCTGCCCTCCAACTTCCCCCACACCCTCATGTCTCCATCTCAACTTCACGTCCTCTTTTGTTTATTTATTTATGTATTTATTTATTCATTTATTTTTTAGCCCATCGAATCCAATTTAGTGTTGTCAATATATGCTTGCATAAGAAGCCACTCATCCACTAGAGCACGGTCAACCTATAAGAGATCAAAGCTCTAGAAGTTACTCACTCTCTTTCCCCACTGTCAGTCAAATATCAATAGCACTTCAGTTACGGGCGAGAGTTAATGGCCCCTCCTCCATCCCTGGTGGAATGTTAACTGCCTTGATCTCATGCTAGTCTGGTGCAGGCAACCACAGCTGCTATGAGTTCCTGAATGCAACAGCCTGATCTTGTCCACAAAACAGTTTTGCCCTAGTCCCCACCAACCTCCCGCTCTTACAGCCATTTGGCTCCCTCTTCTGCAAGGTTTTCTGAGCCTTGGGGAAGAGAATTTGCAAAAATTGTTGTGTCGTTTATGGCTGAGCAATCCAGAGACACGTGTTCTCTGCATTTGGACCAGTTGTGATGCTATGTAACCACCATGGCTGCACAAAGTTCCTCAGCTGAGACCAAGAGCTGCACTAATCTGCGGGTAAGGAGAAACACACTTAGAACCAGTTTGGTACTCTGTCTACTTGGCAAACTAACAGTAGGTTCTGCCCTAGGGCATATAAATACCCTAGCCATGGGTTCTTAGTCAAATTTTATAATACCAGGCATGAATTTCTTCCTGTGGTGCAGACCTTAACCCAGCCAGAGAACAGTTAACCACACCCATAATATTCATTCCATGAATACATCCATGCATACACCCTGCCAGGTCAGCCATTGCAGTGCTCAGCATTATGTAAGGCAGTTGGTGACTTTTCTCCCCCAGCAGCCTGGATAGCACCTTCACCTTCCAGCACTAAGGAAGCTAGCCAGTGTGGCGGGAGCTTCAAGGTCAGTGCCAGCTTGACTTCTCCAAGTCTTGTGACCTAAGTATATCGTGTTTTCAGCGATAGAGTCTTATAAACCCACCATTTTCTTTTATTTTTGACATAAATTACACCATTTTCCTTCCTTTTCCTCCCTTCAAGATCTCCCGTATATCCCTCCTTGCTCTCTTTCAAATCCATGACCTCTTTTTTCATTAATTGTCACATGCATATATGTATATACATATATAGTCCTAAATATAACTTTCTCAATCTGTGTAACATTACTTGGACGTGTTTTCATGGCTGATCATTGATACTAGGTAACCTATTGGTATGTTCTAATCTGGAGAAGACTATTTCTCCCACTCCGGACATTCCTTAGTTGCCTGTGTTCTTTGTGCTGAGTTGAGGCCTCATGGTCCTTTTCCTGTCCACTTTGGCATGACTATTACTGTTGTCCTTTAGACAGTCATGTTACTGAGACTTAATGGGTGTAGCTTCTGACTTTACTGAGAGACACAATCACATATAGGACTCTGGCTGTTACAACCTTTCTCTGCCCCCTTTCAAAAGGTTTTTCTGAGCCTCAGGTGCAGGCATTGTTTTATAGATATATCTATTGAGACTGAGCTCCGCAGCTCTGCATTTTGATTGGTTGTGGTTTTGTAAAGTTTTCTGTTTGTTGCAAAGTGAAGTTTCCTTGATGAGGGTGAGGACTACACTTGCCTGCAGGTCTAAGGATGAATATTTGGAATGAGGTTAGGAACTATGCTGGTTTAGTAAAGTGGTGGTTATAGATTCTCCTACAAGATTCATAACTTCACCAATACTGAAGAGTTGGCTCTGTTTCTAGTACCAGGCATTATTTCCCTTTTCTCTTACTGAGCAGGTCTTGAGTCCAACTAGAGAGCTGTTGGTTACTGCCGAGGTAGGAGTGCAACTACTTCACCCTTGGGGATATCGTGACACATTGGTCATTGTTATGTCTCATGGACATCATAGACAAAGTCCACCATTTTTAAAACTATCGAGTCCTCTACTGCTTTTTGATTAAGGATATGCCATTAGATTACACAACTTTCAGAAAAATTAACAGAAAAAAATTGGTTTATACTAGCATATTATCTATTCAACGTTAAATCCAAGTAATATTCCAGTAAGCTAAGAATCATGAAATGATATTTTTAGCTACAAAAAAATAAATCATTAGAAGGGATTTAGAAACATTAGTCATTGCACTAAGTAAGATAATAAAGATAATAATAAATAGTATCAAAGATAGTCTGATAAAATAAGAACTGGTAATCTTTGATAACATCTACTTTCCCTCCTCATCAAGGAAGCGTATATGAGAGAAACAAATTTTGAACACTAAAAACATTGGTAGAATTGACCTGAAATGTGAGGTGGATCTAGATTAGATTGCATTTTGGACCAATTAGTGTGCAATGAAGAACGAGGATGAACAACTTCCAGCATCATAGAAGGGTAGAAGTGTTGGTGCTTTGGATCCAGAGCATCTGCTTGTAATTACAGCGGGAACCAATGCAGCACATAGTGACTATTATGGAGAGCCTGCGCTGGACACTGTGGTAAGAATTATATGCACAACAATTCAAAGGAGTTATGTTATTCAATTATGCAGACAGATGAATGGGTTGAGTACCACATATTTACCTAAAGTCCTGGGTGGAGTGTACTGTATTCCTGGCAGTCTGATTCCAAAGCTGGGGCATTTAATACTTCTCTACACTCATCAATGGGTGAGTCCAATGCTCAGGTGGCCAAATGATATGAATGAGTGGTTCAAATGGATGTATAAAAATTAGGCATGGTGGGGTTTCTGTGAAGAAGATAGCGTTATGATTGTCCTTTATGAAGGGTTGTTGTTTTCCCATTTAAAATCATCTAGTGGTTAAAGATAGAGTCTGTCCACTAGCTAACAGTCTCCCAAATGGGAACTTTGTAAAAGTAAGATCCCTACAACCAGTCTTTTTATGTTTTTCTTCTGAGAAATAAGTGGGTCATTTTCAGTAACACCTGTGTCAACTATGGGAAAATGAAATAGGTGCTATTGCTCACAGAGTTGACTATTTTTCTTTGTCCTGTGCTCAAATCTTCCATTTATAGATACATCCTATAAAAAGAAAAAAGAAAAGTGCCAAGCTTAAACATCTTTATTGTTGGAATGCAGTCCTTTAAACCTGAGAAATAGGACACTGAAATGTAAAAACATAGACAAGACCCTCTCAAATAAGCTATATTATTTGATTACACAGATAGTGAAAGATTAAGGATAGCATATAAATTGCCTAAGCTAAGTCCCAGATGGACCATACTGTGTTCCATACATTCTGAATCCATAGCAGAGACCCCTTTATGCTTCTCTGTAGTCAACAGCAGCTGAAAACAAGTTGACATTGCTCTATCAATGTCTGATAAATCAGACTTTAAATCACATTGATGCCACCACATGCTTGACACGTAGCTTTTCTCCATCGTTTATCACTGCTTGCAGAGGAGTGGGCTAGGAAGGAAGAGTAACTCTGTTCTCATCAATAAATAAATAATCATTGGAAACATCCCGCAGTCCTAAGTGCCCACTACTTATATTGCATGCAACTGTGTGTAAACTGTTACCCTTGTCCCCAAGCCCTCCTCTCCATCACAAAAAAAAAAAAGCAGTACAGGGGGCATCTGCTAAAATCAGCTTTCCTAATGAGTAAGCCATGGTTCCATGCCCACATCACTCTTTCTTTTATTGTTTTGTTGTTAATTAGTGAAAGAGTAATGCTTTCATGATGGTAGTTTCACACACATGTGTTGCTTACTGTGCTTTTGTCAAATTTCCCTGCACACTGCCCTTCTCCATGCTTAATCTCCCTCCATTTTCTGAAATGTTTTCAAAGTATTTCCTAATGATTTCCTGAAATTCAATGCAATAGGCAGTAATGTCCTCTTTCCATCTTCAATTTTATTAATTTGGTTCTTCTTTTTCTTTTGGTTAAGTATATTTAAGGGCTTTTCCAATCTTGTTAAATTTTCAGAGATCCAACTCTAATTCACTGAATCTATGCATCATATTCTTAACCGTTATGATTTTCTACCCTGATCATTATTACTTCTTGCTGTCCTCTGCACTTGAGTTTGGATTGTTCTTGTTTTTATAGGACCTTGAGATATACCATTAGGTTATTTCTTTGATATTTTTCTTAATTGTTAGTGTGGGCACTCAAAACTATAAACTCTTCTCTTAAAACTGCATTGCATATCCCAAAGAGACTGGTAAGCTATGATTTCATTTCTGTTGAAACCTAGGAATTTCAAATCTCCTCCCCAGTTCCTGCAAAAGCTCATATAGTCTCTGTGTATTTATGGAGTTTCTATAGTTTTTCTCACTATTGATCTCTAGTGTCATTCATCTGTGGCCTGACAAAACACAACCAGTTATTAAGATGATTTGTATTTGATAAGGGATTTTTGCTACATATATATACATATATATAATATATATATATATATATCTTGCTGCACATATATATATGTTCTATTTTAAAGAATGCTCTATGAACTATGATATTATATATTCTGTACCCTTTGAGAGGTGTGTGCGTGTGTGTGTGTGTGTGTGTGTATGTGTGTGTGTGTATGTGTGTGTGTGTGCGCGCGTGTGTGTGTGTGTGTGTATGTGTGTGTGTGTATGTGTGTGCGCGCATGTGTGCGCGTGTGTGTGTGTGTGTGT
>CABHPR010141797.1:6009-44583 GCA_902168415.1 Peromyscus melanophrys
CACACACACACACACACACACACACACACACACACACACACACACACTTTAAAAATAAATCTTTAAATAAATATGGTTACTTTCAATAGTGATGTGTGTGTGTGCTTGTGCATGCTTGTGTGTTTATATGTATGTGTGTAATTAGTTAATATCTGTTGCTACATGCTTTCAGCCTTAAGAAATTCCTTTAACATTTCTTATAAAGCAGGTTTGCACACAACAGACTCTCTGCAGTTTTGTTGACCTGGGAATGCTGTTATTTTAATCTTCGCTATTTTCAAAAACAGTTGCACTAGATACCAGGTTCTTAGTTGAGGGAGATGCTCTCAGCTCTCTGAAGTCCTTCTGTTTCCTGTTACCCTCCAGCGTTTCTGTGGAGAAGGTCTCTGTTAATCTTACTGCAGTTACTTTTTAACCAGCCAGCCATTGTGCTCTTTCTGCTCTGCGCCTTTTCTCTTTGTCTTTGGTGCTTTTATGATGATGCATTTGTAAGCAGATAGGAATTGTGTCTCCTCCAAAGATACGCTGGTGTCCTGATCCCCGGCACCTAAGGCATCCTATTTGGCTTCAGGAAAGCCTGTTTCCCTGCATTGGGACACTCACAATTCTGCACTTCAGCGGACTCAGCCTTGAGTAAACTGAGTCATCCTTGGATGTCAGTAGTTTGAACAGATACTCCTTGTTTATTTCAATGATTTGGTGAAACTAACGCCTTTGTTGGGACCAGAGTCACTCACTAATTGTCAGCTGATTGTCCCATTGTCTCTGAAGTACATAGTGTCCCACAGTTGGTCCAGTTAAATGAGAGTCCCTTTGCAGAAGTTTTTAAGGCCAAGATTTGGACAGGGTTTTTTTGTTTGTTGGTTTGTTTTTGTTTTTTTTTCCTCTCACCTCAAACAACCTCCTCTTGGCTGTCTCTTTCTATGATTCTCTTTGTTCTTGTTATTGTTGTTGTTTGTTTTGTTTTGCTTTTTAAGTGGTCTGTCTACCATTTAGCTTGTTGCTCCCACAAATTCCCCGTTTCTTCTCAGCTCTTTACTACCAAGATCACCCTTGCCTTTAAGAGCATATTTAGACTTGAACCCCCACCCCACCCACACACTGTTTCCAATGAGTTTAATTCCTTTAGGGGGGAAACTTTGGAGACCTCGTTCTCATTCTGCACAAGGTATCTGAGTTAGGATTCTGAGATAGACAAATGTTTGTATCCCACTCCCGTTGGGATGGCGCTTTGCTTTGTGGGCAAAGTGCTAGGCAGATTAGTTCTCTTCTCAACTTGCATCCCTCAGCTTGGAAACTTTGTCCTACATGGAGCTACGGTGGGAGCTATAAAGACTCCAGTATTCCAGGCCTCTGCAACATTCTCCTGGAATTTAGCCTTTATCATATGAAGCCAGGCAAGATGCTGTGACGTGTCTCTGCTGGGAAGATACTAGGCCATTAAGGATGCTGGAAAACAGTGGCCTTGTGTTTGGTGGAGTGTCTATCACATTGAACTAAAAGGGGGCAAAATAAGAGAGCAGAATCATGGTTCAGATTGACAGATTCTACCATTCTTAAAGAGTTTTAGTGGATTTTCTTAAATTGTTTTGTGCTTGTGTATTTCCTTAGGGCAGCTACCAAAGACGTTAAGTGATGATCTTTTTGAATCAGTGCCCACCGGTTATTCCTGTGTCTCCAGGAAGTAGGTATGCAGAGCACTTAGAGTCACCATTATAGAAGGGGAGCTCTCTGCCGTTCTTGCCCCTCTTCCCCTGTAGTGGTTTGAATAAGAAGCCCTGCAGGCTCATAAATTCTAACGCTTAGTGATGAGTGAGTGGCACTGTTTGGAAGGATTAGAAGGATTAGGAGGTGTGGCCTTATTGGAGGAAGTGTGTCACTGTGGGTGGGCTTTGAGACCATGCCAAGCCCAGTGTCTCTCTCTTGGCCTGTAGATCAGGATATGGCTCTCAGCTACTGCTCCAGCACCATGCAGGCTACCATGCTTTCCACCATGATGATAATGGACTAAACCTCTGGAACTGTAAGCAAGCTCCCAGTTAACTATTTTCTTTTATAAGAGTTTCCTTGGTTGCCGGGCGGTGGTGGCGCACGCCTTTAATCCCAGCACTCGGGAGGCAGAGCCAGGCGGATCTCTGTGAGTTCGAGGCCAGCCTGGGCTACCAAGTGAGCTCCAGGAATGGCGCAAAGCTACACAAAGAAACCCTGTCTCGAAAAACCAAAAAAAAAAAAAAAAAAAAAAGTTTCCTTGGTCATGGTGTCTCTTCACAGCAATAGAACAGTGACTAGGAAATTCCCATACCATTTGGTAAGCCCCCTTAGAATCGAGGCTCTGTCCAAACAACAATTTGAACCTACAACCACTCTGCAGCAGGAATTAAGCTGGGTCATTTGTGAAAGTTTACTTCTAGTCCTCCTAACTAGCACGCTTGTTTTTATCACTGCTCTACAGTGGAAGACAATGGGGCCAATAGGGTAGATGACTTAACTGAAGTCTTACTGTTAATAAATGTTGTAGCCAAGAGCCCAGACAACTCTCCCCACTTCCCTCTCTCAGCCATGAGCCTCCCATTCTACCATGTTGCCATTTTATCTGACCACCTGTCACAGGGCTTGGGATACAGAGGCCAGCTGAGTAAATGAAAAGAGAAATGTGTAAGTGAGTAGCAGAGGCACCAGAAGTCAACAAATACCAGCACAGAGCTGTTCTTACCTCTTTCATATACTTCTTTCAGGTGGATCAATATAACGTCATGGCAACCTCCTTGACTTTGCTAATGAGTTCTTCGGCCTTGATGATACTCATGACATGTGAGGATACTTTTAGTGCTAAATTTGTTCAACTAAGTCCATGGGTATTATATGGCTGCAAAGTTCAGGAAGAACAGTGCTGGGTTTTCTGAAACTCTTGAAAACTCTTTGAGTTTGCTCCAAGTGCCAGATCAGAATAGTGGATTTTGTGTGTGCTACTTTATTTCTGCATACTTTGTCAGTTTTACTGTTTTTAGGTCAGCCATTTTTAATGTTGTATTATTAAGAAACTCGGGTCAGATATACATTAAATAGTGTGACTCTACCTGGGGCTACCTCTGCTAAATATATCAATCTATTGCATAGTCTAGAAGTTGAATCAGTACTTCCTTTCCAAAAGTAAACTTTAGTTTTTAAGTTGCCCTTTATCTGTCTTCCTCTCTCATGTTTGGAATTAAATTTTCATTACCCCAGTAACATGCATTTATTCTACTTGCAAAAAGTTCTGGGAATACATATTTATGTGTCTGTGCCACATGAAAAAAAAAAGGTCTGAAAAATTTTATTCTGAACTTAATATCGTGGTTACCTCTAGAGATGGAAATGGGAAGAGACAGTCTGCTGGTCAAAGAGAATGTTAGACTTTTCTGTAACATTTAAATATTTTACAGCGAGAATTATCCTCTTCCCCTTTGGGATCTCTGTTCGCTATCATTCTTAATGCCAACACATGGCAAGGTACAGTTACCCACTTGTATATAAAGTAAGTTCAGCCCAAACCTCCTATTGAGGATTACCACCACCACCACCCCCTTTTCCTGAGTTGTTCCTCAACCCTTCTTAAATTTTCCAAGTTGGGTAAGAGAGATGGGGAATTATTATTCTTGTGTGTGTGTGTGTGTGTGTGTGTGTGTGTGTGTGTGTGTGTGTGTTTTCTCCCCCTCTACAGTGTACAATTTACCTCAGCTTGGTCTGTTGCTGCTCGTGACAGTTTTATTGCTTAGATCGTCTGCCCAGTTAGCTTGATCACGAAGAGGCTGAGAACACTGAAATGGAGCTTCCAAAGGCACATGCCTTCACCAGTAGCAGGCTGTTTCCTTGCTTGGAGATTGGAGCAGAGAGCCTGTGGAGCACAGGTCGGGTGCGGCTCAATCTGGTCAGTAGCCATCCATGCCGATGGCCGCAGTGTATTCAGACATACGACTCTCACGGTTGTCTTGGTCATGCTGTGTGGTGGGAAGAGCAAGGCCTCGGTGGTTTCGATGCTGCTCTGCTTCCTAGTCTTGCTGTTTATTTGTAGCTCAAGGGCTGACAGGCAGACAATGGTTTCATTCAAGTAAATCTCAGTTTCTGCCTCCTTCCTCCACCCCTTCTTCTCCTCCCTTTTCTTTTAGAAGTCAATGAAAATGACACATGAAATACATGAAAGAATCCAGTTCAGTGATCACTGGGACACATAAGTGGTATTCCATGATCGACTACAGCTTTCTTTTCCCTCTACTAAGAAAAACAAAAATCCTTCCTCTTCTTATGGCATTAATATACTCTCTTTTCTCTTCTACAAACTCCAGGGAACATCTCTCCCATGCGCATTGCCTTTGGCATCATTGGTGATGCTCAGAGGAAAAACCCCTCCAGCTAAACAGATTTGACATAGGAACGAAGTACTGACTGCTGTCCCTGTCATGGTGTGGAGTTGCCATAGGCCCAGGCAGTACTTCCTGAGAAGTCTTTTAAGATGAAAGTATCCCAGCCAAGTGCAAGATGAACAAGACTTGAGCCCGTGGAGGACCAGAAACCCTGGGCCATGCCCACTGCATCCTTCCTTTAGAGAGGGGCTGTCAGGAAGAAACAGCAGCTGGCAGGAGATGTCCTAGCACTTCTGTGTGATAAGCTTGATGTAAAGAGCATCTGTAAGTTCCAGGAAGTTAAAGAGAAACGCTAAGCAAAAAAAACTTTCTTGAGTGTCTGTTGTTTTTCTCAAGACTTTCTCAGAGAGGAAGTACTGGAAAAGCTGAGAGGAGACAGTGATGGATCAGTCTGGACTAAGCCCCTAACTTAACAATGCTAGGGGCATCTTCAACATTTGGGGTAAGAAATCTGGGATTATAGAGCACCCCTCCCTCCATAGAATCAGGAATGAGTCTTTTCTTAGGTAACTAGATCCCACCACTTTCAGACTTGTGGTCCGAATCAGCCTGAACGCTATCCCTCCAGCAAGGACTGCTTTCTGTTGGAAAGTTAGAATCTCATAGTTAGGCTAGACCTCGACCAATTTGGTCAGGTTCCTTTGGGTTTCTCCATAAAGGACTTGCTTATAACTAATGTTCTTTCCAACCTTAGCACACAATGATTCTGGCTTTGTGGGAGCTGAGCCACCTCTCCCTTCCCTATGGGCTCCCAAAAGACATCATCGGTCTTGTTTTCTGGACTGTCCTTGACTACTCCTAAAGTATAATGCCTAAGGAGTCTGAATATGGAGGCCGTATCAAAATGATGTTGCTTGGAAAAATTCTAGTATGTTTCTAAAAACTAATCCTCAGTACCCGTTGTCATCAGAGATTAATAAAAGAGAAGCTGAGAGTGAAATGAATTGCTATTTTCGAATTTCTGGAAAACAAAGGCTCTCCCTCAAGATATATCCCCCATCTAGAGCACGGGACCCAGAGAAAACTTCAGACACAAAAGCTCTCTTCCCCCTGACCCCCCCCCCCCCCCCCCCCCACACCCCCATTATGTCTCAGATCTGTGCAGAGGCACTCAGAATGCTTGACCCAGGCCAGTCACGGGAGGCTCTTAGGTCTCACTTGGATGCTCTGGTCTCGCTGAGATGTAGGAAGCAGCCTGGCTGAACGTGAGCCAGTGAACTGAGAGTCCCATCTGTAATCTGCTGTTCATCTCTGCTAGGGTCTGAGGTCAGACGCAGAGTCAGACTGTTAGATAGGAAGGTGCCTTCAGATTAACGCCCCTGGCAGCACTTCTAAAGGAGACAGCGCCAGGGAAGTCGGATGGCCTTCCAGATTCCTTCTCTCTAAGTGTCCCCCTCCGGGACTCCATTCCTCCTAATGTTCCCAGATACCAGCATGCTTCACGACACAGGCTGGGTGCTCATCACCTGTGGAACAAATGAATGCATGTTATGCTGGTGGCCCCATGATAGTAGTGAAATTAGCATACGAGGCCCGCCCTTCGGTTCCGTCACTCAAGTCTGCACTCAGCACAGCTTGGCACATCCAAATACATACACACACACACACACACACACACACACACACACACACACACACACACACACTCACACACACACACACTTGAAGATGAACACAGGCTTACAGAAATGGCGTCCTGCCCCCTCCCAATCTGGACAGCTTTTCTTCTTCCGGTGGCCATGCTGACCTTCAGGTTGGAAGGGCTGTGTTTCCAGCACTACAGGAACTCTCCCATTGTCCAGTAGATTGGAGCCAGTTTCCACTTTGGAAGCCAGGACAAATGGAGCCAACCGTGCTGCCTGGCCAGAGCTCTCCTGGACTGAACAGAGACCAGCAGCGTGCAGGCAAGAGAGGTCATAGGCCACAATCAGCCCCCTTTGCTTTTCCGGCCAAGTTGTGTAACATGGGAGAGGTGTATGGCCTCCCTGGCTGATTCTGTAGTGTGTGCTGGAGCAGCTGGTCTGCCACTGCCCAGCAGAGTGCAGGAGTACAGCCCGTACTGCATTCCACTCCACCACACTTTTTTTAAGTAACAGGCTGCAGGGCTGGCATTTCTCCTTTCTGTGGTTATTATCTGTTTCTTTTTGCAAAGCAAGACATTCCTGTGAAGGGCGTCGGGACCGTAAGGCAGGTCATAAAGGGTGACAAAGCAGAAAGAGTGGCCTGCAGTCTCCTCTGCCAGCAATTCGCTCGGCCTGGTTATTCATCCGCACAGAGGCGTCGCGGGCCTCACTCTTAAATGGCTTCATTCATGATGACTGACTTCGGAGATCGGCCCGAGCTTTTTTGCAGAATGTTAAGCAGGAAAGAATTTTTCCCTCCTCTGAACCAGCTAGGCTCGAAGGCCCCGGTTTGGCAGGGTTGAAGTGAGAGACGCTGAAGGAAAGCTCAGCCCTTGACTGGAATGGCTTCCTCAAATGAGAATAACCACTGAATAAAAATGGTAATGACAGGAACCGCCCCATCAGGGTGAAACTGATGCCTTTGGAAATGCAGCCTCGTTTCTGACCATATTCTAGGCAGCATGTAAATCCTTCAAGTATTAGTACCAGTTCATCTGTGAGAGATACTTTCACTTCTGTCTGTGGAGTCCTAGATGACAGAAGTTGGGGGAGATTTGACATGAGCTGGTGTTTGTTAGAAATTCAGCGTCAGGCGTGTTTCTGTGATGCTCCGGAGGCGATTGCGTGTGGCCCCGTCTTTCTAATGAAATTTCTCAAAACCTTGGTTCAACCCTTCTCCCTTCAAAATGGATCCCAACAGGGATCCACTGCCGTTCGTCACAATGCTCTCCTCCTTACATAGCTTTGCCACTGTTGATGCCAAAATTTTTTGTCCTGGGGACAATTTGATGTGTGTACATTTCTTGGTGAGAAATTTTCTTAAGCTTTGCGTTAACTCTCCAATGGGAATCAAATTCTAGACCTGGGAGAAGGCTCAGAGAGTGAGAGTTCTTGATGCTCATGAGAGACCTGAAATCGAATCCCCAGCATCCATTGAAAAAGCCAGATGGCCATGCATGCCCGTAACCTCAGTGCTGTGGGGCAGACAACGGAGTAACACTGGAGCTTGCTGGCCACCAAGCTAGCTCATTTGCGGGCCATTACCCACCAACCCCACAGTTCCCCAGAGTTTTTCTTGAGTGCGAGCAGCAGGAAATATTAGATAGAAGGATTTAGATTGTGGAGATAATCAGATAGAAAATAAAGGATAGCCTCGAGAGGGCCTGGAACCTATTCCAAGGAGCCCTGTTTCTGCCCCAGGGTATTTATAGAAATGCCAAGGGATGGAGCAAAAGACCTCCCCCCACCCCCAGCACAGCCAAGTGCAGACCATTTCAGACACCTGCACTCAGGCCTGTGGTTCAATAAACCTGTCTATGAGGACCTGCTGGGTAAAGCCATGAGGAACCTGAAAATGGGCTCCCACACTCATTTCATTCAGAGACCCTGTCCCAAGGAAATAAGATGGAGAGTGATTGAATAGAATACCTCATGCCCTTTCTGTATACCCAGGAACACCCTACACACATGTGCATGCACCACACACACACAGATACCATGTATGAATACCCATGTAACAACTATACAGAGAGAGGGAGAGAGCCAAATTTCTCCATACACACACAGTTCTTATCCTTGACACCAACCAGCCATTCTGTTTGTGCCATGTTAATCCCTGGTTAACCAGGTTCATTCTACCTCTTTAACCAAGGCTCACACCTTCCCAGCTCAGTAGCCCTTCCTAAGCCATATCTCTATTCTTGAGATGCCTTCCCTTCCATTGCTGCCTGGGACATTCCAGCTCACACTGCAGAGTCCAGGAAGCATCGCTAACTGCTGCTTGGGAACTCCTTGTATTGTTGAGTAAATATCTTCATTCCTCCCACTACAATATGCAGCTGGAAGAGAAGGGGATGTGTATATATTGTACCCCCTCACCTCTAAAGCCCGCCGCTTTGCATATTCATCCACTTTGAAAATAGCTTTTAGGTGATGGATAAATATGTATGAGATCAACCAGTCAGTTTATTGATTCTGGACATACTTCCCCTTAACCAGCAACCCTTATTTTCCTAAGCTATTCAAAGCAAAGAAAGTCACCTCTTAGTCGTATAATTAAAAGGACAGATTACACACTGTGTTATTAAGCTATTCCCTTGTGAAAGTATTTTAAGATAATGGAGCACTAAACATTTTGACTGCAGGTCTGAGTTTTCTGATCCCAGGAATTCTTAAGGAGTACTGGGGTGAACTGATTGGAAAATCTGAGACTAGAGTAGCCAAAACATACAAGAGGTTAGTGGCTGTTTGGTTCAGGTGAACATTTTTTAATTGCACCGCTGATTCAGCCTTTAAAGGTCATGGGCTTGAAACTTAGCTCTGTGCTTTACACCAATCAGAATATTAAAGGACTAAAAAAATCCAGCTAGAACAGGAAACCAATTCTTATGGATTGTGAATACAGTATTTTCTTTGGATCTTAGTTACCAAAGTGAACTTTTTGTGTTTCTTGATACTATTCCCAAAGGCTGGAGGTTTCTGGAAATCTTTGTTTCCTTGACTATTTTTGGAGAAATGCCTTCTGCTAATCATGCTAAGCACTTGGAAAAAAAATGCTTCTGGAAAAATCAAAACTAGATTCTGAAACAGGGGTCGCATCTGCTATTTCCAGAAACTCAATGGAATTCAGTCATGTTTCACATCATAAACCATGTTCTTGAAGAAATAGCTTTAAAAATGGCTGTGCTATAAATTTGTCTTTCGTTCCTAATGCCATTCCTGTTGGATTTACACACAAGCATTGTGAGACCTGGCAGTAATTGGGAATATGTAGAGATGACTCTGCACCTATCCCACCTTCCAGCTCTCCTCATTTGCCATCCTTCATCCTCTATTCTTATGTCAATAGGTTCTTCATAAGAACTGTACCAGTAAGATGGATGGATGAAGAGGTAGGTAGGTAGGTAGGTAGGTAGGTAGGTAGGTAGGTATGTAGAAAGATGATAGACATACAGACAGATAGATGATAGATGAATAGATGATAGATAGATAGATAGATAGATAGATAGATAGATAGATAGATAGATAGGTAGATAGATAGGTAGATAGATAGGTAGATAGAAAAAAATCTTGTGTTCACATTGCTATGAAGGCCAAGGAGTCCTACAATATATTGTTAACAATCTAAAGAGTGAGGTAAAGTCAGTGGTGTAATTCAGTTGGGAAACAATGATCTGAAAAACAGGAGCCCCTAAGGTTAGAAGAAGGAATAGATGTCTCAAGCAGAGAGGGAAAGAGAGAATATATCCCTCGTCTACCTTCTTGTTCTATTTGGACCTTCAGACAAAAATAGCCCCAAATGTGGTAGATATCCACATCAGTGTGGGCTGGACTTTCCTCAGCCTGCTGAGTAAATTAGGCACCAGGGCTGATCTCTGCCAGAGACATTCCACAGATCTCTGCCAGAGACACTTGCATAGTCTCCGCAGGAACAATATTTTATCAGCTCTCTAAGCAGCCCTTAGCACCACTCAAACTGATGTGTAAAACCAACTAGACATTCCTTGAGAGAGCAGTTCTGATGGGGAACCTGCCCACTTTAAAGTAATTCTTTGCCCACTTCTGTAGAGCAACGATCTAAGAATCAAGTCAGGCAAGTTGGAGATGAGGGGGAAGGCCAGCAACTAGTGACTAGGACATCTTAAAGAAGAAAAAAAGAGAGAGAGAAAAAAAAAGCCAGGTGACCAGTAAGTCTTTAGCTAAAGAAATTGGAATTATGGGAAATATTTGGCATTTGGGCCATAATGGATTTGAATAGCAACTGAGTTCATTTCCCATGTATTTTGCTTGTTCAGCTTCTGTTTCCCCTCTTAAATGGGAACAGTAATACCCCCTATATTGGTTACTCTTCTTACTGCTGTGACCAAACTCCTGACCAGAAACAGCTCAAGGGAGAGACGGTCTAGTTGGGCTTGCAGTCTGAGAGGATACAGTCCATCATGATGTGGAAGACACCGAGGCAGGGATGTGAGACAGTTAGTCATGTTGCATCTTCAGTCAGGACACAGAGCCACAGGCAGGAAATGGGGCTTGGATATCAACTCTCAAACCACACCAGCGGTGACCCACTCCTTTCCATGAGTCTCCACCTTGTAAGGGTTCCACAACAACCTTTGAAACTGGCGCACCACTTAGGCACCGGGTATTCAAGCACATGAACCCATAGGAGACATTTCATAGTCAAACCAAAGCTTCTCTTTCAGATGGCTTTGTGAGCTAAGTGCTAGCCTGTTGCAAAAGACTGAGTTGTAATACAGATGTCTGCTATTATTTTTGTTTTATTTCTGCTATCACTCAAAAATCAATCAGATTTTGGACCATGGCATTCTGGGAGGGTACCTGTTAGAAACAAGAAATCATAACTGGGAACAGAAGAATGTGATATTATTTGATGTGTGTGTGTGTGTGTGTGTGTGTGTGTGAGAGAGAGAGAGAGAGAGAGAGAGAGAGAGAGAGAGAGAGAATAGATATGTGTGTGTGACTGTATATATGTGTATATGTATATGCATGTGTGTGTATATATATGTACATCTGGGAGATGTGTGTATGTGCATATGTGTGTATATATCCTATCTATTCATACATGCCCATATATGTTTTTGAGCCTGGAGCCCCACCTCCATGCAGCATTCTCTGAAGTGACTAGAAGTTTTATGACTCCCTTCTTGTACAGACTATCTGGAATATGGCAGTTTGAGGATCCCAATTATAGACTCTTGTCTCCAAACAGACTGGAAAACATAAAGACAAGACTCACAAACACTGTCTCATTAGTTCAGTAAAACCTTGCTAATTTACCCTAATTGTGGGGAAGGATCATTTGCATTCGGGAAGTGTCTGGAAGGGCCCCGCTTTAATAAATAGACAGGCCTTACTTGTAATTAGTGGTGTCACCAGCACACAATCAGTGTACTTGTGTCCTTAAAAACAGTTTGTTCTCCTAAGTGCCTTGCACGTTCCCAGTGTCATCTTAAAGCTACTAATGCAAAGAATGACCTGGGAGCAAGAGTCTTTTATTTTCTTGTTTTCAAATAAACAGCAACATAAAAATACGGCCGGGGAATTGAGCTGACATCTATTTGCAGAGAGAGAGCGAGAGGAGGAAAGCGTGGCAGAGGGTTGGAACAAATGGAGGGTTCAAAGGACCAGAATTCTGATCCTGGCCCAGTCCCCAGGCTGCAAAGTCGCCCACTCTGTCTCCCTAAGCCTTCTCATCTTTTCAAAGAAGTTGGGCTAAATGATCTCCCTGTGTTTATAAGTTCCAGTGGATCAGAACCCTCAAGAGCTAATCCAATTCAGCCTCCCCGATTTAAATGCAATCTCCTCTTCAGGGGCACAGCCAACAGCCAGCATGGAGAGAAGGCCGTGAGGGAAGCCAGGTGCATTAATTGCTTCACTTGTTACTGGGGCAAAATACCTGTCAGGAACCCCGAAGGGAGGGGAGATTTATTTTAGCTCATGGTTTGAGAAGGCACAGTCTATCACGGCAGAGAAGGCAAGGTGAAGTTCAGGAAAGCATTGTAGTCTGGACTCCTTACATCCCAGTGAACCAGAAAGCGGAAACACCGAGGAGAGAAACAGAGTTAGACTAAAATCCTGAAGGCCTGCCCCCCAGTAACTGTTTTAGCAGTCACACTTCATCTCTTGCAGGTTCCATAGCCTCCACAAACAGCATCACCAGCTAGGGGCCAGTGGTTCAATCTATGCGGGACAATTTATACCCAAACCATGCCCCGAACTTATGTAGTAGGGTAGAGAGGTGGGCTGGAGAAACCCAGGATCAAAGGTCAAAACAGGTCAGTGGTCACCCATGGCAGTAAATAAATAAATAAATAAATAAATAAATAAATAAATAAAATAAAATAAAATAAAATAAAATAAAAAAAACCACTAAGAATGGAGGACACAGATAAATAGTCTTGGCAAAGAAAATCAAACCGCAACCACGATAGTCTTCATCACCAAAGAAGATGAAGGTTGGTGGGAGCCACGGGTGCGGCTCCTGGTGGTGAAAGTAGCAGGGTATGGTCTAAAGGTATCTTCTCTGGCCGGGAGAGATCAAGGGGACCCTGAATCTGTGAAGATGTTTTTGGCCTGTAGAAGAAAAGGAAAAGCAGAGTAATTGAGACAAGCTAACGGGAGCTCCACATGATAGGGGTATCCAGGTAGAAATGAGTCCAAGTAGCAGGCATTTGTTCTAATGTAGTTTGTATTCCAGAGGTAGTGCAGAAGCCACAGCAGTGAACAGTAGCCTAAGGGAAAGAGACACCCAGATGAACTTGGTAATACACCACCCCAGAAAGAAGCCATATTCATTTTTGTTTGTTTGTTTTGGGGGGGACAGGTTTTATCTGTGTAACAACCCTGGCTGTCGTGTCCTGGAACCCACTCTGTAGACCAGGCTGGCCTCACACTCATAGAGATCCACCTGCCTCTACCTCCAGAGGGCTGGAATTAAAGGTGTGCACCACCACCACCCGGCACCATAGTCCTTCTTATCTCCTCTAAAACATTACTCACTCTTTTCCTTTCTGCCTTAATATATGGCCTAGAACGTCAAGGGGGTGGTTCAATTTGAAGCTATCTTCCAGCCATAACAGATGCCCCCTCAGACTGTTGTTTACTCTTGTTTTTTTTCTCTTGGTTGAGAACTTACACACTCTCACAGACTCCAGGCTAGTTTCTTTGGGGATGTCTCTGGAAACGTGAGCTCCTCTTATGAACCATCAGCCATAGCAGCAAGCTCAAAGAAGACTGTCTGCCTCCACATTGATGCCCCTCTTCTTAGTTTGTAACTCACAGAGTGAAATATTCTCATCATCCCACCCTCCCCCACCCTTAAAAACATCATGAAGAAGCAGAAAGATGAAATGTGATGGCCAAAGTCATTAACGCATGTGATGAGCCGATAGTTTCCCAAATCAGAATACCGGCATTGCTGTTTTCAGAAGAGGAAAAGGGCTGGGCGGTGGTGGCACACGCCTTTAATCCCAGCACTCGGGAGGCAGAGGCAGGCGGATCCCTGTGAGTTTGAGGCCAGCCTGGTCTCCAAAGCAAGTTCTGGGAAAGGCACAAAGCTACACAGAGAAACCCTGTTTCAAAAAAAAAAAAAAAAAAAAAAAAAACCAAAGAAGAGGAAAAGGTATTTGATGAGCCCCTGTATTTTGCTTATTGCTTCAGAGTTCTCTAACCCCAGACTTTGAGTTAAGAAAGTGCCTTGTAGCTGAAGGAGGATGGTAAGAAAAAAAATTGTCTCCTTAAAGGTGAGAAACAGAAAGAGAGAGAGACAGACAGACAGACAGACAGTATCTTTCTATGCCTGAGGGCCTCTAGAATTCTTTGATTTTTTTTAAACCATCCCTCTTGGGAATGGCTCTTATTTGGTTTCCAAAGGTGAACTGAAAGAACACAGTTTGCCCAGTGAAGTACAGAACTCAAAGGAAACACTGTGAGCCAGCAGGAAGAGGGCTGAGCCCTGGGCTCGTGGAGTGGAAAATACTGCTGGATTAGATAAAGGGTGTGCTGGGTTATTGACCCACAGCATACAAGAACCAGAGGCTCCAAGAAAGTCCCAGACCTCCTCCCTCGTTTCCTATAGAAGGACAGTCCCAGAGACTCCCAGGGGCTTGTCTGGTTCTGCGTAGGAGATAATACAACGCAGTGGTTTTGAAGTCAGACATGTCTGAGTCCTGAGTTCAGACTGTTAGTAGCAGTGTGATCCTGAGCCAGACCCGGAACTCTCTTAAGTCTCTGTTTTCTCATCGTAGTCAGTCTACCTAAGATAATGGTTCTGGTAAAAGTCACATGAAGCGGCTATGAAGTGTTCAACGCCATGTGTGCCACACAATACGAGCTCAATAAAAGTCTCGGGGAAGAGCAACGAAGTTAGAATTACAAATTCAGGTCTTGGAACTTCTGGAGGAGACGAATTCCATGCATAGGTTTGTTGATGGTTAAACTGGCTTATTGCTGGTTAAACTGATCGGAAATGGGCTCTGATAAGATGCAGGGCTACCTCACATCAGGAAGTTACAACTTCTAGGTAGTTCAGCACATTCGCCAGCAACCTGAGGGACATTTCTATCCACCCAGGAATCCACTCACTCCAAGTAAAGAGCATATTTGTCACTCAGAATAAGATGGGCTGCAATGGGGATGGCCATTAAAATAAACAAATCTCCAGTTGTGAGCCATGGAATGAGAGCAGGAAACACTACGTCCCAATCCCCATTCAGGCCAGTTCTTTCCAGATTCTGTCTGTTTTAACTCCCTAGTAGAGGAGTTCTGTGAATCGAAGCCCTCTCTGTTCCATGGGCTCTGCAATGAGGCAAGTGTAAGCAGTGATTCCCATGCTTCTATTCAGAGCTATGAAGCCTCCAAGCCCAAGAAGGCAGGCTAGTAATAGTTCAGCTCAGAACCTCAGAAATTTCCATTCCTACGGAGCCCCTATGGAAAGGGGTTCCCCAAAAGAAGTGTAAATGGAAAGTTATCAAGAG
This sequence comes from Peromyscus melanophrys, assembly GCA_902168415.1. Classification (NCBI taxonomy): domain Eukaryota; kingdom Metazoa; phylum Chordata; class Mammalia; order Rodentia; family Cricetidae; genus Peromyscus; species Peromyscus melanophrys. The sequence continues at coordinate 21,028 of CABHPR010141797.1, forward strand.
GAGTTTTAAGAGGTCAGACTTGGGGAGACACAGGGCAACCGACTTGATGGAATGATTCCTCTGGCCTTTGTTATAGGAGGCTGCCTCAGCCTTCTCAACATCGAATCTTGTGGTCGACTTGTCCCAAGGTCGTGCTCATCAGTGATAGGGATGGAGAAGTGTCACTCTGGGCTTTGTTGGTTCTGTAATTATTCAAATGCTTTGCTTATAATACAATCACAGCTCCTAGCTCTGATTATTGGCATCATCAGCATCATCTATTAATGGGCTCTGGGCTCCTCTGAGTACACGGCATTGTACAAGACACTAGCAGGTGGCCAAATGCAGGCTCAAAAAAATAGAGAGGAAAAGGGCAGAAAGTGGACCAAACCAGGCATCATTCTGAGAAATAAGATATAAATCCACCTGAAACTATTGGTGTGAACTAATCTTAAAGGGCCAGGGCCTCCTAAATTCGAGAAGGACATTAATTATTCCAGGTTTCCTTTATCCCTCTTCTCTGCATTACCCCAACTCGCTATTTTTAACTCAGAGTATTTGAACCTCCATTAGTTTTTCCTTTTATCTCTTTTGTTAAGTAAACTTTCTCCCCAGTGTGGCTGTCTGCAGCATGGGAACAATTTAATGGTTAGAACAAGATAAATTGGTAAGCGAGGACCTGCCTCCAAATTGGCCAGACCTTGCTGTGTTCACACACTGGTACCTGCATACCTGACGTTCCTCCTCAACACAGAGTGGGGAAGACACGCTCTGCTGAAACTGTCCATCACCCCAGCATGAAATGTGCTCAACCCAACGCGGAGCTCCAAACAGCTGTTCTCCCTCCTTTCACGCATGTGCCATGGAGCCCAGAGTAGGAGACGGCATGCCAAAAACATCTTGGTTTCCACCAAAGACATATTGTAGGTGAGAAGGCAGACAGCTGCTGTTCTATTGAAAAGCTGCTCATCAGTCTCTAAGAGAAAAAAGCTATGAAAGGTTCAGATGACCCCTTCAGGGTTCCTCCATCGAACCAGACCTGAAGCTCTGCCTCTCATTAATCTTTAATGAACAACAAAGAAAACATGTCGCTGGCTAATTATTGTGTAGGGTGGCAGATGCTTTTCAAGGAAGAGTCCTGGAGTCACACCATTTAAAGGGACACTGTCAGAAAGGAAAGTCCCGTTTTTGAAACTTATTCCCAGGCCTGTAACATTGTCTCTTTCTTTTAAACTTGAACTAACTCCCCTTCGAACATAGCTGCCATTTTCTCTGTCTGCAACATTTAAACTTTAGAAGTTGGGAGCCATCCAGTGAGAGGACCTCAAATCCATTCCCACCACCCAAGAAATTCTCTTCTCTCCTCCCTGGAGTTGAATAGAAGGACGTGTGTGGGCTTTGTTCATGTCATGGCACCTACCTGGAATGTCTTTCTCTCCTCCTACTTTCTTCAATTTTACTTTTCCCCAATTAATGAATCCCATTCCATGTAGAGCTGCAAATGTATTCAGCACTTAGCCTCAAAGTGAAAATTCATTATACATCCAGGACCTGCCACAACCCTGAGCACACACTCCACTGTGGAATTCAGTAAGGTTGCTCGTGTAAATTCCCTAGACTCAATTGCTTTTTATTTCTCATTCCTTGCAATGACTAATTTCAGTGGTCGACTTGACTGGCTTACAAGACGCCGAGGGCATTAGTGAGACATGCCCTTTTGGTATGTTTGTGAATGTATTTCCAGTGACTTTTACCTGAGGGGAGAAAACCGCCTCGAATGTGGGCAGCATCATCCAAGGGTTGAGGTTCTGGACTGAATAAAATGGGGGGAAAGGAGAACACAGCTGAGGGCTAGCAGTCACCTCTCTCTGCTTTCTGATCTGCACAGATGTCAACTGTCATACCTTCCCTCCCATGACGGACAGGATGCCCATAAACAGTCAGTCCTTCAAGTTTCTTTCTGTGAGGTATTTGGTCAAAGTAGTAAGTCACCGATATGTTGCTTGCCCGTCTTTACACCAGGCACCCCTCAAGGGTAGACTCTTCATCACATTCCCTTTGTCCTGCTCCTAGACATCTTGTCTTAGGATGCTTGTCACTTCTTCTTTCCACATTGGATGACCACGCCCACATTCCTTAAAGTCACCTTTTCACGTAAGCCTAGCCTGTGCTGTAAGTTGTTCTATTTTGATAAGTATTTAAAAATTCTCTGTTTAAGGGAGATTGGGATGATGGGATTAGAAGACCCCCCCCCTGCCCCTGTCTTAGAAGCAAATGTGTTGTGTGTTTAAATGCAAGGATCTCCACGTTTAAAGGATTTTGTTGATTTTGGAATTCACCAGTTGATTTGAAAGTAGAGGTAAAATCCCAATAGAACCCCACTGAAGTTGCTGAAGAACAGTGTGATGGTCCCAAAGCAGGCCTAGAATAAGTCATCCTAGAGTATCTTCCGAAGCTGGACTTGGGCTAATGACGTGGCCCGGTGGGTAGAGGTACCTGGTACCAACACTTAGGACCTCAGTCCTGTCCCTGGAATCCACATGGTAGAAGAAGAGAATCAACTCCCAGGAACTGTCCCTCTGACCTCTATATATGTATTGTGAATGTATGTGCATGTGTGTGCCCGCCGCTCGTGTGCGCGTGCGCGCACACACACACACACACACACACACACACACACACACACACACACACATACGGATGCATACACACACAAATAGATAAACAACTGAATGTAAAAAATTTTTTTAATTAAAAAAAAAGAAGTTGAACTTGGTGACTCATATCTAATTCCAGCACTAGAAATCCGAAAGCAGGAGAATTGCTTTGAGTTTGAGGATACAAAGTGAATTCCAGGCCAGTCTAGACTACCAAGAGACACCATTTCAAAAAAAAAAAAATCAAAGTCATGAGCTGATCAGGATGGGGAGTGAGATGGGCACAGAATACTGACAGAGGCATTGGTTTGACAGACTTTCCCTCGCTATTCTGATGGACGTGTCCTTGACAAATTGAACACTTTTATGCAAAGAGGCAGAGTGACTGAGCCTGTCCATTTGGAAGGAATCGCTAACAAAACCACGAAAGAACTCTTGGCTTTGGGCTCTCTGTGGGTTTGGTGTCTCACTGAGGTGGGAGCAGAAACAGCATCTAATGGTTCATGAGTACCTTCTGCATTGCAGGCTCAGGGGTGGAAGCTGTCTGCCCAGCATCACATTTCATTGGAGGCACAGTCTGCTGGGAACTCACAGCTGTCAGGAGAGCTATCCTACGATGACAGAATCATACTGTAGAAACCACAACAGTTAAATGTTTCGGCAGGAGGTGTCATCGTCCTGCACTCAGGGTCAAAATTACCAGCTGCTGTGAACCAACCGTACGCCCCAGGAACAATAACATCCAGTTTGGTAGCTGTTGATATGAAAACGATTGGAGGACACTGTAGAGAGGGGCAGAGAGGAGAGGGGTTCTAAAGGCTCCCGTGTGAAATAAAGCGATGGTGGGTTGAAGCCGCCAAGCACTATAATGCTGTAAGAGCCTGCAGCAGGTACAGAGTCCAAATCCCAGAGAGAAATGGCCTGAGCATTTTCTGCACTGGTCAGGCCATCATCCTAGCATCCAGAAGCTGCAAGAATTCATCTAGCTAGATTTGTGCCATGAAATTTTAAAGGGGAAGAGGTAAAAATGTACCCAGAGGAGAATGGCTATACCTGAATAAGAACTAAAAAAATAGATGTCCAAAACAATAGCAATGTGTTATCATTCACACTTTCAATGCACTCTCCTGGTCATCCATCCCTGTTAGCCTTCCCTAGACATGTATCCTTGATAGTGTAGTGGTACCAGGAGAGAAGAGATGGAGGTGACTTGTCCCAAGTCACCTACCCAATGAGGGAGCTGGCTTTTGAGCTCAGATTTTTCCCTCAGGCCACACTGTTTCTCCGCACATGAGTGTCAGTTCACAGCAAGACATGTACTCAGAGAGCTCAAGTCCCTGAAGAGGCTGTGACCTCCAGAAGTACAGAAGATGCCATGGGCCCAAAGAATCGCTAGCCACCGACTATGAGTCCCTCACCCAGGACCCTGCTCCTTACAGACTGTCCACATATCAGGCACAGACTCTGCCTCTGGATTTTTGGCAGAGCTTGGGCTAGAGTTCACTGGGGAATAATTCAGCCAGCTTGTCACTCTGTCTCCACCTACCATGTCCACCTGTCCTTCCCTCACTGGTCTCTTGTGGAGGGAATGATGTTAACAACGCAACCTGATGCTGACTTGCGCTGCCCCATCACCCCGTCCCTCCCCGCTGCTGCCACGCTCAGAAACAATACCCTGATTAGCATTCATTATTTCTACTTCTTAGCATGAAAGCCCTTTTAATATGGCACTGGAGACCATTGGGGAGTTTTAAATTTCATGTCAGACAAGGATTTATGGGCCAGTTCTGAAATTTTACCTCTGGGCTCAATAATTGCAATTCCCTTTTAATCGCTGTCTTGGACACCTCAGTTAAAAGACTTCAATTATTTCTACACAGAGGGCCTCTTGGGACATGGCCAGTCTGAACACTCAGCTTGTGTCACCTCCACTTGGAGACCGGCATGGAAGCTGTAGCCATGTAGGTAAAGGACACCAGGTCTGCCCCGCAGTCCTACCAAGGAGTGCTGGATTCTCAGAAAGAGTTTGTCTGTCTTCTCCGGAAGTTGTGTTTAGAGAACATGCTCCCATCCACCTCCACTCTCCCAGTCTTTTTCAAAGGAAGCAAGAAACAGGTGGAGTAGGATGCGCATGCCCACCATGCTTGGTTTTTTTTTTTTTTTTTTTTTTTTTAAGCTGTACAGTTCCGTGAGCATGCAAATGCATACAGGAAATCCTTCCATGGAAAACAAGAAAGGAACAGGACGCTAGGGGCTGGGGCGGGAGGAGAGAGGTATTTTGCTGAACCCTAAAGAGGACTGTGAGGCCTTGAGAAAAAGAGAAGGCAGGCACTGACTGAGGGAGCTATGGGATGTTGGAAAGGGATTTCATTCCAACGCAAAAACCAAGGACAGAGAGAGGACACAGACGTAGCAACAGCCCGCTAGGGGTCGCCTTGCCGTGGAGGAGCAAAGAGCAAGCTGTTGCTTTGCTCCCCAAAGAGCAGCACATCAAGGTGCCTAGAAAGTAGCTCAGGAAGGATGCCTGGGATGGGAGTAGCTGGCAACAACCCCGCTGAGATGCTGAGATACATTGAGTGCTTTGTATCTGGCAGCAGCAATTTGTACACCAGAAATGTGTAGTTCTGCATCTAGAGTCACTCATGGTGGGGAAAGTTTCAGTGTAGGCCCCAAACATCTGCTTCTGTTGGGAGACAGTGGGCTGTGTGAGGGACAGAGATCAGGACGCAGAAAAAAGGACATCACTAAAGAGACTAAGAGGTGAAAGGGAAAACCCAAGTCTCGGAGGGTGTATCCCACCATTGGGTAGGGATAGCCAAGAGAGAATGCCACCCTGGGTGAGGAAGTGTCCTAGGTCCTCAGTCAGAGCCCTCCACAGTGACATAAGGGATCTCCTGCTCTGGCAGGCACTGCCTACTGAAAAGCCAGACTTCTTCATGGACTGAACCAAAACAGAGATGGTCGGCCTCTCCCAAGAATGTGGGTCCTCTGGCAATGGTCTAGGCTAGGGCAGCTTCAAATGGAACCCAGTTGCCCCAGGGCATGCAAAATGAGTTACTGGGGCACCACTACCATGGCTTCTTATATCTCTTGCTATAAGATATTACATCTTACTATTTACCACCATACTGATAGGGGTACATGGGCACGCTCGTTCAAACTCCACCCTGCTCCTCATACCCCCATCTACAGCTTTCTTATTTCCCTAGTAAGAGCCAGCTCTGGACACCGGAAACACCCATGCTGTACTTTTCTATTTGGGGTTGTGAGCCTGACCTTTAACAGCTGAGCCATCTCTCCAGCCCTCCATGCTGTCCTTTTGCCTACACCACAGACATCATAGCTGCCTCATCCTCGGGGGCCAGTTATTATTGACTCCTTGGTAGTTTCTCCTTAGATTGCTCTCCGCAATGCTGCATTGCAGGCCCAGTGGTGGCGGTGGTGACAGCTATAAACAGTGAGCACCCACACAGCCCCTTCCTCCCACAGTCTGCATCCATCTTGTAGGAAACATGTAGAGGGAGATGGGATGCCCCAAGCTGAAGGACTGACCCCGTCAAAACCCAGAAGCCAGCCCCTTCTGGAAAAACGGCAAGTTCTGGCTCCCAAGGTCAGGTTCGGTGTCAAAGGATTCTGAATGTTCAGGGATTTCTTACTGTAAATAGTCCAAGTCCTCCTGGACTCTGAGGACAGAAGGCAGAGCTGGCGCTGTGCCTGAGCATTCCCGCCCAACCCAACCCAGCTCAGACCTTCCCCCATGTACCTCTGCTTCTAGTACAGGCTCCATGTTCTCCCATGTTCTCCCATGCTCTCCCATGCTCTCCCATGTTCTCCCATGGAGCCTGTACTAGTTTCGGGTTTTGAGTTGATCCCAAGTCGGATGAAAATTGGCAGAGTCCGTTCCAGCCCAGAAATTGATTCCCAGGTAAAATGCAGTGTCAAAGCTTCTCAGGTAGTTGTTTGCTGTGCTACAGAAAGCTCCCACTTGGCTAACACACAGATGCCTGAAGTCCAAACTCCACTAGTTGCTTCAAACATAGCTTAAAGGTGTGGGCTCCTGTGCAAGCCTAGGAGGTCAGTGATGCCTACGTGTAGTGGCTAAGTTTGACTGTCCCCTTAACAGGCTCTAAAATCAGCAGACGATAAGTCTCTGGGCATACATAGCTGTGAGAGATTATTGAGCCTGAGGTTCATTGAGGTGGGAAACCCCATCCTAAATGCAGACAGACAGGGTCATTCTAAGGTTCTAAGGGCTGGGGTCTTGGACTGACGTGGCTAAGCCCTACCTACCATTCTGCATGATCTGCTTCCTGCCTGTGGACACAATGGGACCAGATGCCTCTTTTGTTTCCCTTGACTTTTCCAACCACGATGGACCATATCCTGGACCTGTGAGCCAAAAATCATCCTTTTCTTTCCTCTGTTGTCTTCCTCTCAGCAAGGAGAGGGGTGACTAATATGCTGGGTCATTAGCAAGGGCTTCCTGGTGTCCTTGTACACCGGAGCCTCCCTGTAGGTGACGGTGATACTATTCACCGGAGAGGCAGCAGCAAGTACATAGGAAAACACAGAGTGCTTAGAGTGTATTAGTTCCTTTTCTGTTGCTGTGGGATTAAACCGCCATAACCAAAAGCAAGTTAGAGAAAGAAGGGCTTGCTTTGGGCTTATGGTTTCAGAAAGGGTGTCCATAACTCTTAACAGTAGAATGGCAGCAGGTGGCTTTGAGGCTTCAGTCAGTATTGGGGGCACAGGGGCACAATTCAACAAATGGCACCATCTTTCCTGCTCTCTCTAATGAAACCAAGAGAAGTCCAGCAGTTATTACAAATGTCACCACCTTCAAGAAGCATTTCCAAGACTTCCAGGTGGAATTGGGCACCTGTTGCCACGGTTCCTTCTAACAGTTGCCTGGTCCAACCCAGGAACTGTATTCCTACCATGACATTAAGGCGAGCCTTGGTAAGTGAAGATCAATTCAGTAGGCAAGAAGTAGAAAGGGGGCTTTAGATACAGAGAACAACACTGGACAACAAGGACAGTGGTGTAAGGCACCTTGCCAAATGGAGAAAGCAATGGTCAGGACTGGGGGCTCGAGAGCTCCCATTATGTCTGAGTCTCAAGACCATTCCAGACCCTGGTTGCAAAATGGCTACAGAGTGGAGGTTCTTGTAGCCCTGGGACTCAGTCTTTGAGAACCAGCTCATTGTTCCACGGAGCTAGGCTACTAAGAGGATTAGACATGGTGATAGCCAAAACTCAGGCCATACTTTTCAGCTCTCAACCCTGCTGTGACATCACTGTCCATGATACTTAACAGCTGTTCTGGGTAGTAGACCTTGTGACAGCCTCTGCACCAAGGAGCTCAAGTCCCCTTGTGTTCATCACATCCGTTGTCATCGGCCTCCCCATTCCTGGATGACCCACCCCAACAAAGGTCCAGAATGGGTAGAGCTTGCAAAATGCCATGTCAATTTGGGTAGTACAAAGTCTGCAGGCTCTTCTTACCTCATGTCCTCAGGCCCCTCTGGCCCTCCATGACTGACCACTGACTCCAGTCCCAGATTATGCCTGTGGGAACCACAGTTTGTAGCTGGGCCCACCTCCCATGTAGAGTTTCAGTACAGTGGTTTGACTTGGCCAGAGATTTATGACTGACACCGGAGCCTCTGAGCAAAGGCATCAGCATTTTGTTTGGCTCAGAGACTTGAATTCTTCTTCAGACCAATCAATCTGTTAGCACATCAGATGACATTTAGGCTGCCTCTCTAGGGAGCAGGCTCGGCTTCTGAGTGTTGAGAGAGCATGCAGCAATACAGTGCTGAGGCTAGGGGTCCTGAGGGAAAGAGCTGTGAGGTGGTGACCGAGGATGGTTGCTTCTGCCCTGACCGCACTTAGGACTCAGGTTCAAGCTGGAGGCAGACTGGACTAATGGAGGGAAACTACAGAAATGGCACTTCGTATTTCATGTGTGTGTGTGTGTGTGTGTGTGTGTGTGTGTGTGTGTGTGTGTGTGTGTCTGTACACATTTTAATTTTTTTATTAAGAAAATGCTTCCATTCATTTTACATACCAAAGATCCCCCTCTTCCCTTCTCCCACCCCCCCAGACCCCCCATCTCCACCCCCCCCTTGCTCCCCCCCCCAAGAAGGCAAGGACTCCCATGGGGAGGCACATCCAGTAGAGGCAAGTCCAAGCCCCTCCCCATGCCTCAAGGCTGCATGAGGTGTCCCATCATAGGTAGTAGGCTCCGAAAAACCCCCTCATGCACCAGGGATGGATTCTGATCCTACCACCAGGGTTCCCCTTAAGCAGATCAGGCCACACAACTGTCTCGCCAGGCAGAGGGACTAGCCCAGTTCCATGCAGGCTCCACAGCTTTTGATCCGACTTTCATGAGTTCCCACTAGTTTGATTTGGTCATCTCTGCAGGTTTCCCCATCATGATCCTGATGCACTTGCTCATAGAATCCCTCTTCTCTCTCTTTAACTGGACTCCTGGAGCTCTGCCTGGTGTTGGCTGTAGATCTCTGCATCTGCTTCCATCAGTCATTGGAGAAAAGCTCTGTGATGACAGTTAGGGTATTCACCAATCTGGTCACTGGGGTAAGCCAGTTCAGTTCAGGCACCCTCTCTACGATTTCTAGGAGTCCAAGTTGGGGTCATCTTTGGGGATTCCTAGGAACTTCCCTAGCATCCAGTTTCTCTCTGTCCCCATGATGTCTCCCTCTATCATGTAAAATCCATCCAATAAAAAAAAAATGGACTGCAGAGCTAAACAGAGAATTCTCAAAGGAAGAATCTCAAATGGCCAAAAGACATTTAAGGAATTGCTCAACACCCTTAGTCATCAGGGAAATGCAAGTCAAAATGACTCTGAGATACCACCTTACACCTGTCAGAATGGCTAAGATCAAAAACACTGAAGACAGCTTATGTTGAAGAGGATGTGGAGCAAGGGGAACACTCTTCCACTGTTGGTGGGAGTGCAAACTTGTACAGCCACTTTGGAAATCAGTATGGCAGTTTCTCAGAAAATTGGGAATCAATCTTCCTCAAGACACAGCTATAACACACTTGGGTATATACCCAAGGAATGCTCAATCACACCACAAGGATACATGCTCAGCTATGTTCATAGTGGCACTTAGTATTTCAACGCTGCCTTCATCCTTTTCCATGAGTCAATGTATATGAAAACAAACCGCAAGAACCAGAACTGGCCTGGCTTGAAAGAAAAGGTTGTATTTGAAAAGAACAAAAGGAGTTAAACAGCAACTGGCAGGGAGAGAGAGAATAAGGAACCAAATTAATGCCCCCGCTGGCCACGGCTGGGTAGCATGCCTGCAACACCTTGGGGAAGGAATTTGAAAAGCAAAAGGAAGCTCGTACCTGACTCTTAATCAGAGAAAATCTACCATCCACCCTGCCAGAAGGACTGCCTTTCACGTTTGTAGAGTGGGAAACCTTCATGAGTCCCACTCACAGTGCCCTTCCAGGATTCTCCGTCCTTGCTGAGATACCAGTGCAGAACAAACCCATTGTCCTCTCATACCCACTGCCTCAAATCCAGCTGAGTTCCACCCAGTCCTGCAGCCCCCGCCATGGGGGCATCAACAGAAGCTGAAGGACCTGAAAGATATGGGTTTGCTTGAAACCTGACCCGAAATCCAGAGGAAGAAGGGCTTCAGGAATCTCAGGTTCACCGCTGTCAGTCTGAAATGGCCTATCACCTGTCTCTTTTGTCTGGGTGATCCTCATCCCTTCAAATGAAGGGGAAACACGCTTCCGAGTCTATTGTGTACTTCTTTTTACAAATCAAGGCATGGAAAAACCCTTCCTAGACTGTGAGATTAGGACCCATAGTTGCTTGGAAATCAGTCAGCTTCCATCCTGAAATGTCTTCCTTTAGTTTACCAGGAACAAATGTGTGCTAATCTACCCACTGTTGGTACAAGGCCATTGCCTCTGCTTCCAGTATTGTCTGTGACCAGAGCTCCATATTGTCCCTCATATCAGTCACACTCAGGCCACCTTCCTCCCTCTGTGGTGCTCAGTCTCCATTTATCAAAAGAAGAAATCGTTTCAGAATGCTTTCGAAGGTCTCTGGATTTGAAGCATTCCCACCCACCCACCCACCCATGCCCCCAATCTTTCCTGTTGCCCTACTCAGACCTAATTTGACAGCAATATCTGTAGTGACTTAGCCAGTCTTTCCAGAGTTTTCTACTGTCTGTTGCATCGGCTTAATGAGTTCCCCTGCATGAACAACTTTGAACAGGTCTGGATGGATGTAAGTGATGCTCAGTGAGTGTATGGCTCGGGTGATGGGAGCAGAGGTGAGGAGGTCTAGGTACCGAAAACAAGTTGAACATTAGTGACCGTGTGTAGCCTTTCAGGGGTGTAGAGTGTTTTGCTGAATGTGGAAGTGGTGTGCGCTAGTTCAGCAGGCAAATTGGTCACATGGAGACCAGTTAAGAATACTTTCATTTCAAGTTTCCCTTCCACTTGCAACTGAGAAATTTAGGCATGGAGAGTTTAGGTGGCTGGCCTGAGGTCCTGTGGCCAGTAAGGGGCAGAAATGAGATTATGAATCAGAAAATCTGGCTTCAAAGTTTCTGTTCTTAAGCAATACATTTTCCTTAAAGGAAGGTAGGAAATGGGCAGAGTAGGAGGGAAGAGAAATGGGAGATAAATAAATAGGAGAGAAGAAGAAAAGAAGGGAGGAAAGGGAAGAGGGAGAAAGAAGAGAAGGAGAGAGAAAGAAGAGGAAGAAGGGGAGGGGGAAGGAGGTGCAGAGGGAGGCATGGAGGAGAGGGGTGAGAAAAAGATAATTAAAAGAAGCCAAGGTAAGAAACCCAAAGGGGATGGGCGTGTAGCTCAGTGGGTGAGCCCGGGTTTACTCCATCACATCTTCAGCATCTCTGATAATATTAAACTTCTTGCCAATGCTAAGTCACAGCAAAGGCAACCCGGAGCCAGAGGGCGTCCATCCTGTCTTGACACCCTTTCTGTTTGTAGCCCTCTTCTATAGAGGCTGGGGCCACGGTTAGCTGTAGGCAGCTCTTCCCTGCCATGGGTCAGTGGGAGTCGGATCCTGACCAAACTAGAAATCTCATCCTCAGTCCCTATCCAGTACCAAGTCCAAGTCTTCTCCTGAGCATACTTACGTGTGTGTGTGTGTGTGTGTGTGTGTGTGTGTGTGTGTGTGTGTGTGTGTGTACATATTTCAGGTGCACGTATACATGTACTTATGTGTATGGAAGCCAGAGGTCAATTTCATGCATCTTAGTTGCTCTCTATTTTTGTTTGAGACAGTGTCTCTCAATTGCTAATTTGGCTCGGCTGCCTACCAGTGAACTTCAGAGATCCATCGGTCTCCAGTTCCCCTACCCTTGGCACCGGGGTTACAGATGGACACCACAGCACCTTGCTTCTACCTGGGTGCTGGAGAGCCAAACTCAGGTCCTCAGATAAGCACTTTGTCAGCCAAGCTGCCTTGACTCCCTCCTCTAACTTGTAGGACATTGCAAAGGGCAAACAGATAACAAAGCTAAGGCTGCAGGCATGAAAGACAGCGTGCCACTCACATAGTATTACTACAGAAAACGAGGAAGTAACGAAGGACTTCACAGTGAAATTTACACTGATTGGGCCTGTTCCTTCTCACATCCCCCACCAAAGCTCTCTAAATGCAGGCTGACTGAAGGGGGAAAATATTAAGTTGTTCTGAATAGTTTTTTCTGACTACAAAATTACGACAAAGTACATTTGAAGGAAAATTTGAGAGGGCTGTGTGTATTTCCTGTCGGGTGAAAGGAAGAGCTTCAGCTGGTGTCCTTTCCTCTTGTATTGATCTAGACAAGCTCCCACTGGCTCAGCTCCTTGTTTCTAACTTGTCTTCACACCTTCACACCTGAGTTGAACCCTTGTCAAAGGGAGAGTCTGAGCAAAGACACAGTAGAAGAATGTCAGTTGTGTAGCCTGAACGGTGACAGGGTCACACTTCATAATAATAACAGCCACCACCCCACCACGGGGTTCTGCGTGACAAGGACATGGATACTTGTCTGATTCGTATAACTTCTGCCACCCTCAACCTAACTCATGACTTTGTCTGTCCCAGCGAGAGGCTTCATTACCAGCTAACGGCGTGGCTGTCAGGGACAGTACAGAACGTGAAGATGATCGTGTCTTAAATCTTCACTTCCCCAGCCTTGTTTTCCAGGGCTAGAAATTGAAATAAAGATCTGGGTAGACTGTTCTAACCTCAAGGAGTTTAGAAGGGCAGAATAAGATGATGTTCTTCAAGCCGATCTATGTGTCAAGCTCCAGCTCTAAGCAGAGCCTAGATTGGCTTTCAGTGAATGTTAAGGGCAGTGTTTGTCTTTGTACCAGTGCTGCTGTTGTGAGTCGTGTTGTTGTTACAGGTAATGATTCTATTGACTTGACCTGGAAGGCAGAGAGTACTAGTATATCAGATGAGATTTTTCTTTTCCTCTTTGAGAGCTCGAACACCCCCACGTCTTGATTGTATAATTCTCTGGTTGCTTCTTATTGGTTCTTGGCAAATGCAGCTACCAGGAGCTACTTGATGGACCATGTGGTTTTATGTACTACCCCTCTCTACATGGCCCTACTCCCCCACCTCCATTCTTTGGTGGCTCCTCATAGGAAAGGCATCATTATCACTTGGACAGAGACGATGGTTATCGTTAGTGAGTGAACATGAATTTTTAGATTCCACTCAGCTCCACTACCACATAAATTTTGCCCAAGAATGTCAGAATATTGTCAGATTTAATAGAAATACGTTCGCTTGTTTCTCCTCTCCTTCAGCAAATATTGGCTGAGCATCCACATTACATAAGACACAATGGTGAGGGATCCATCATCTTGCCATTAATAAGGTAGGGAAGTGAGACACATGGATCATCCTCCCTGTGGAGTTCAATAAAAATAAACATTCCCTCTCACCAGAATGGACAACTGTGTATTCAGAGCATATATTCCCTATTCAGCTTCTGCCCAGGTATTCATGCCAGTCTGCATTGCCCATTCCCCAATTCCTACCTCGTTTTCACAACCCAACCTCAAGAGATACCTGTGCCGATCAGCCAGTCTGGGCCATCACTTTGCCTGCCATGTAACATCTAGTACTTCGATACCATTGACTTAGCTCTGATGCTCTGTCACTCATTATAAACTTTGGTATATATTTTTTTCTATAAGCTATTCAACTGCAATATAAATATTCTCAGCAGCCCCACAATATCAAAACACTTTAGTATGTCACACTGCACCTGAAGAATGAGTGGTACCTCAACAACTTTTACTGTGAAGTAGGAAGAAAGCATCTTTTTCCAGGCTGTGGGAAGCCACAAAGATGAAACAGAGGTTTATCTGAAATGTGGGGGCCTTTTCCCAGTTCTGAGAAGATGATTGGTCAATGAATCATAGTCAATGAATCATAGTCAAAGGCTGATATATCTTCTTGAAGGGATGTTTCAACATCATTTCTTAGAGTTGTGTTTGTCTTATGAAGACCTGCTTGTGTTTTTCTTTATTTAGATAAACACAGGGCGTGGTGGCACACACCTTTAATTCCAGCACTCAGGAGGCAGGGGCAGGCAGATCTCTGTGAGTTCAAGGCCAGCCTGATCTACAGAGTGAGTTTCAGGACAGCCAAGGCTGTTACACAGAGAAATGCTGTCTTGAAAAACAAGAGAAAACAAAAAAGGAAAAGATAAATAGAGTGGCTGTAAATTTGGAAATCCCAAGTGCTATTCTTGCTCTCTTTTATCTACCATCCTTGCAATCTTGAAATTGAGCTGCAAGTGTTTACCTGGACCAGTATGACTCCATAAAGAAAGCTGTGGTCTTCTTTAAGAATAAATCCCTTGTTGAGGCCCTACTGTGTGATAAGAACTCATCTTGTTAGTTTGCCTGAGTCTTTCTCACAGATGTTCAACATAATCTCACAAGCCAGGCATTATGGCCTATACCTTATGCTGGGTACTTGGGGTGGATGGGTGGGTGGGTTGGTTGGTTGGTTGGTTGGTGGTTGGTTGGTTGGTTGAGATGGGGTCTTGCTACATATCCCAGAATGACCCTAAATTTGTTGTATGACCTCTATCTTAAAAATTAGGAATGTGAAACCCATAGAAGTTAAATCATTAAGGTGGTATAGCTAATAGGCTGTGGAGCCGAGAACTGAGTCTGGGCCCCACCTCCCACATTGCAGCAGTCAAAACCATCTCAGAAAAGCATTCCCTATGAATGGTTTGTCTGAGGAGTTGAGAGTTCCCTCCTACAAGGCATCGTATACCCTCTTATGTTGGTATCATGCACGCCAGGACACTGCACAAACACAAAGAAAAACACATTCTGTCTTGTCAACACCATCCATGGCCCTCACGTGCCATAAAATGTCCCTCCATTCAAGGATTCAAATAAGTTGGTGCCTTCGTGCTCTTGAGTCATGGTTGCCAATTCTTCAGTCTCATCAGAACTTGCCCAACAGCAGACGTTGCCAGAGAGTTCCCTTTAAGTAGGGACTACCCTAGTTGAGAAACTCTTTTCATTTCTGTATCAGATCTTCTTCGTATTTCTCTATGGATTTCTCATCCCACTGCCTGTCTAGTGTCTGTTCTTAAAAAGCCATGCCAGTGATCCCTCTAGCAATGCCCAGTACATACACCCTTCTCTGTCTCTGTGATTTTAGCGATGAAAATTCAATTGACGGGGCAGACCGATCCATAGGCTATGTTGTCTCTGATCCTCAGGACCCAGGAGCAGTACTGGATTTTATTTGTGGCTAATTCAATGTATGGCCTTGAACATATCTCCATTTCTCTGCAAGAGCAAGACAGAGCCTCTTTGTTTAACTAGATCTGTGACTGAAGACAGATAACACTTCTCCAAACTAACTCTATGGGATATTATTTGTGAATTGCAGCTTCCAGAGTTTTCATAAAATGTCATGTCACCAGGCGTCCTGTAAAACACTAGAGATGTGTAAACATCAGTCAATTAAGGCCCATCGAGAACTTGCATCTCAATGGCTACATTTTGCTAATGAGGAAACTTACACCCAAGAAGGTGTGGAAAATTGTCCAAGTCCAAGCAAGCCCCAAACCAGAATCAAATACTTCTTCCCCCAGGTTAGAAATAGACCTTGGTATTCGTAAACCAACCGTCTTGGCTTTTTGTTTGTTGTTTATTTGTTTGGTTGATTTGAAGGGTCTCTGATAGCCTCTAATGTATTCATCATGTTGTAATCATTAAGCAAAAGTGGGTGGTCAGGGTTTTCTTCAAAAAAAAAAAGTCATGCAAATTGGAGACATTTTCTCTGCTTGAGAATAAAATTGGTGGAAAAACATGCCAAATTTATACATTTTCAGAAAAGTGTCTCATTCAAAGTCATCAGGCAAATGAGAGGCAGAGGCAGGATGGGGAACTGGAACGTTCCAGAGAGACGTGTGGAAGATAATGGATGGTGACAGGCTGTCCATGCAATCCTTCTGGCTTCCTAAGGTCCAGATGGACGCCCACCCTGTCAGATTGATTGATTGTAGCGCCCGTCCTAGAATGTCACCAATCCCCAGCACATGGATACAGTTGCACATCTGTTCCCAGAAGGTTCTAGGTCAGAATACAACCTTTTCCCCCTTCAGCATAAATTGAGTTGCCAACAGTCAAAACATGGAAAGTGGGGCCCTAATGAGCCAGTTTTGTGACCACTGGGAGGTAAGCGAAGGAGACGGAAGCTGGGAGAGAAGAGAACTCAGATCTGTTTTACACTGGGCTTTGGGGCTGTCTCTTGAACAAATACGACCCTAGGTATGGAGCTTGCCCTTTCCTAGTCCCAGCTTCCCTGGATATAAAATACATGTTTGGCAACTGCTCTGAAAGTTATTAAAGTTGTGGCAGTAAACTATGAAAGGCCAGAGAATTTCAAGCAAAAGTTATTGCATCGGTAACTCAGAAACTAATCCCTAAAACTCCTGACACATTTATCCCGAGGGCGAGCGCCAATCCAGAAATGGAAATCATTATCAAGGGCCACTGTGTACCTGGAATTAAAATCCATCATTCCTCGGAGCGCAGAGCTGAGATTTGGGCAGAATAGGAGAATACTTACACCTTTCAAGACCATCTTTCCTTAAAACCAGAGTCCTTTATGCTTCAGAAGAACACGGCGAATTCTGTATTCTCTGCTTACTTGTTTTTCTTTTCCTTAAGAACCCCTCGTTACATTTTTCCTTTCAAAGATTTCTTTCTTTGACAGTTCCACATTTAAACTGAAAAGCTTCCTTTTCCTTATTCAATTGCACTGGTTTTATTTGGGATGGAAACCCTGCTGGGTACCGTAACAGAGAACAAGCTTTACAACGGCAATAATCCCTTCTACAGCATCTATTGTGGGGAAACTTAATACACTTTTATTAAATGGCTAAAGACTTGACTCTAGCGATCTGAATTAACTACAGAAAAGCACAGAGACGGAATAAAAGTCCTCACATCGTTCAACAGACATCCGCTTCATGCCCCACAACCCCGCCTAGCAGGGACCCAAGACAGAAAACTGCCACTTGGGAGACACCTTTGAGAAGGGCCAATGTTGCCTTAAGCAATACCATTTTCACCAAAAGTGAACCAAGGCAGGGCTGGGGAAGTGGCTTGGTTGGCAAAATGCCTTCCAAGCAAGCATAATGGCCTGGCTTTGGATAAAAGGTCAGTGGCATCGGTGTGTAACGGTAATGCTGTGAAGCAGGGACAGGCAGATTGCCAGATCCCCCTGACCTGCCAGTCTAGCCAAAATGCCCAAGTCTAGGTTCAAAGAGAGGCCCTGTCTTACAAACTGAGGTGGAACATGATTAAGGAAGATGCCCCACGTCAACCTCCAACCTACACACACACACCTACATGCATCCACACAGACACACATGTAAAAGAAAAAGCAAACATGGAAAAGAAGGAACAGGAAAGGCTATTAGTAAGAAAACGCAGAAATGAACCTTCAGCTTCATTGCGGTAAATGGGAGTACACTTCAGAGTTTAAAAAAACACGTACTTTGACCCTGATTGTAGTAATTTAGGTAACTACACAGATAGCTTTGACCCAATCATGACAGAGAAGAAAGCAGAAGCAATGTCCAAGTTGTTAAGAACACAATCAGTGAATGAGAACCTCATCGGTACTTATTGCCTCCAGACAGGCATTGAGTGGGAATGTGCAGTCACAGACAGGGATATGTAGGGTGGTGCCACTGTGTACAATCACAGCTGAGGCTGTACGCCGAGGTAGTGGCTATGGCTGTCTCCAGACAACGGATGCCATGAGTTATTTGAATTTTCGGAATTGCTGTAGACTTAATTTGATTCATTTTACTATTTTTACGGTAAGCATCACTGTATAGTTTGGTGTGAGGAATTAAAGTTTTTCAAACAAAAATTTAGTCATCCCCCCCACACACACACACATTCAATATCCCTTGCCTTTTATATTACCATACTTAAGCCCAACCTAGTAGTGAGAAAATATAGAATGTTGTAATGATCTCGTGGTATATACCCAAGTCAAAAATCTCTAATTTATATGCTTTAATTCATCAAATGATATTCCTTCAGTGAGAGCAATTTATAATGTGCTAATTATACCTCAATGCAATTGTTTTTAAAGAAAGAAAAAATAATCCAGATAAGTTCTATTCCTCACAGACTATTATTTAAATATGCAATTATAAATGAACACATGCTCTCTCCTCTCACTCCCTCTCTCTCTGTCTCATATATATATGTACATATATATATATGTATAGTGTGATATATATCTGAGTCACTGTTGAAAAGGAAATTGGATGTTCCAATAAGTGACAGGAGGCTCTCCCGAGAGGTTAATAGCCTGAGCATGGCGTAAGAATGCTCCTTTAGCTAATCCTCTGCTCTCTGGCAGGGTCAGCATCTGAGATCACAGACGGACGCAGAGCTCACCATCTAACCTGCTTCCATATTCTTCTGTTTGCACTGTTTCTCGAAGTCCATGTCAATCTTAGATACCTTCTACCCCAAAGTACATGCTTCAGTGCACTTTAATTTTACAGCCGTAAATAAATAGTTCTCACTAGCTTCCCTTAAGTAACTACACAGCAAACCTGGGGATGATGAGACTTTGGGCATGCCGAAACCAAGTATTGTTTCAAAGAGATAATTCTGAACAGGCTGGTAAACTTTTTCTGCTGCCAGGGTATCTCACGGATGAATGTCCTTCCTCTATGAGACTAGCTGCAGAACTACTTCAAAGATTTCCAGTTGTCTAGAAATGCCACTGTCTACAGTAAATTTGAGAATGGGGTTTCTGAGTTCACTGGGCAGGAATGAAACAGATGTTTACATGTTGAGGGTCATTGTCCTCAGTACCATTTGGGGGTCCATCTCTTGGTACCCAAGAAGAATGTGATACCTGAACTCACTGCAGAGAAGTGACCCTCTCTGCAGGTTAGGCTGGTTTCTCATCACTGTCTTCCTATGCTTTCCTCCTCTGCTTTCCAATGCATCCAGCTGGACTGTGCTGCATGGAAGAATCGGGCGTCCAGAGAACCCATTTCGAGTGGCCCTAGAATACATCTCCAGTGGAAACCGCAGCTTGTCTGCAGTGGACTTCTTTGCCCTGAAGAACTGCAGTGAAGGTACGTGAATCTGTCTTTGTCTCTCTCTCTCCTCTACAGCCTGTCTTGAATGCTTCAATAATTGTATTTAGCTTGAATCCAAAGTCTGCAGTGATTAGGAGCTGATTCTGAGCATTAGCAAGTGTGCCATAGTGATCGCCCAGGCGATCAATTGTCAAAGAACTCCAGAATAAAGTTGTAGCTACTTATCTTCAAACTTTATCAAATGGAATACAGCCTTTCTTAGATAATATGTTAGCTTAACTTCTGTGGTGACAAATGCTTCCCCCTACTTAATAATATTTTATTATGAGAAATGTAAATGGACATCAAGGAAACAGAATAGTCCATGAATCTCCATCTAGCAGCCTTAACCCAACTTAGCAGTTATCAACAGTCTTTTTGTTTTACCTACATCTCTATCCACCTCCTGCCCTCCCTATAACTTAATGGTAATCACTATTTGGCTTTTTCTGGAGGTAAAATTCAGAAGTAATTTTATTGGTTTTTGTCTGGGCTCTTGTTAACAGACAACACGGGAAATGGTTAGATGTGGAAATTTATCTTATTTTTGTGCAAGCCTAGTGGGCATGGCCCACTGTGTCATTGAATTTCTTTTGCTCAGACGCCACATTGTGACTTTACCTCAAGGTAAGCTTTTATTCTTTCTTCCTCTTTACCTTGGCGTCCAGGAAACCGAACCAAATGCAATACTCCATCACAGTATTCAAATCTTTGTGGGCCTGTGATGAGCTTTTCTTCACCCCTTTGCAGGGTTTGAGTCTCCTAGCCTGGTTTTCAACATCCTATTTTGTATGCGTGTTTCATTAAACATTGTTTCAAGTCTGAATGCAAAACAGACTAACACAAACTATCGGTGGCTATGTGAGGCTGAGCTCCCCTTGGCTCATCAGAAGGCCCCCTGTCTACCAGAAGCATCTTTGATTCCTTCCCAGGTGTAGAGAGTAGAGGCGGGTTTCAGAGAGGAGTCGCTTTCATAGCTGCTAGGATGCTCCTGTTTCTGCTTCTGCTCAGAGGGCCACAGAAGGGCACTCTCCTGCAGGGAAGCTGTGACTTTGAGCACCCTAAGAATGAAGCATGAAAAGCAGCCCGTGTGGTCCTTCTAGACCTTAATTCTCTTTTTTTTTTTTTTTTGGTTTTTCGAGACAGGGTTTCTCTGTGTAGCTTTGCGCCTTTCCTGGAACTCACTCTGTAGACCAGGCTGGCCTCGAACTCACAGAGATCCGCCTGGCTCTGCCTCCCGAGTGCTGGGATTAAAGGCGTGCGCCACCACTGCCCGGCGACCTTAATTCTCAATTTAGAATATTTGTGAGCAAGCATGAAGGCCCCTTCCCAGAGGGTCATCTGCTGTGGATAAAGGCCTGGGTTTGAAGCTTGTGCTCTTAGTTGTGAGGTGGGACAGTGTCCCTCTACTCCTTCTGTTGCGGTGACTCTCCATTCCTCGGTGGCCCTGCAAGAACTTTCGCAAGTGAATTTTTGTATTGGTCTTGTTTTAGTCAAAACTGATTTCGATGTGAGGGAAAGAAAACCCATCAAGATCTGATAGACTGGACTGGTTGTAGTGGAAAAGGGTGGTTAACCTGTGCTGTGCGGTAGTGCATGAGGAGCATATGGTTTGGGACTGAGCCAGGAGTGTGCGTGAATGTTTCCACATTCTTGAACTTAAGGATCTGTGAAGGTCTCTGGACACCATCAAGCTTCGCAGATGTTAAGGGTCTGTTTTATCCAAAAGGCACCCTCAGTTGAAAGTAACCAGTTAATGAAACTGCCACACAAAAAAGACATAAGTTTACACAAATAGCATAATCCCACTTGAAAAAAAAAGAACATCAGGAAAGAAAACAATTGAGCACCAAGGCCCAGATATCAGGCCCAGCACAAAACACCGCCAGCCTGCCTGGCTCTGCAAAAACTCTTTGCATTCTCAAATGAAGAATTTCAGCCAAGTTACACGGATGTTTCGTCCCTTGCTTTGCAAGCTCCTCTCACCTAGAGAATTTCTCCCCTGGGGCTTGTGTTGCATGGCAGTGAATCTGTTTGAGAGCTTAAGCTTGTTCCTTGTCTGTTTCTCCATCCTCACAAAACCAAAGGACTTCACCTCCTTCAGTGATCTTTCATGACTCAGAAAAGAACCTCTGCCTCTTCCTGGTCAAGAAACCTGGGGAGGTCCTTACAGTCCAGCTGCCTTCCTGTCTCTAGGCCTGGAGGCTCCAAGTCCAAGGACAAGATGGTCTTCATGGAGAAACAGTTGATCTGTGTGCCCCTCCCCCTTTTTCTCCCCAGAACACATTAGCTACCCACGCACAAGGAGGGTCTGTTGTGGGCACGTGAGAAAATACAGCAGAGAACAGTGATGTTAGAACGTTCTGAGCACTGCCATCCCTCCTCCCATAATGGAGCAAGTTCAGATGATGTAGACAAGTTCCCAACATAAGAAGCATCCCAAGACTGCGTTCAGGTGTTTAAAATTCAAGGGGATTTAGTGGGATGCTTCGGTACATACTTGAGGCCTGTGTGTTGTAGACAAGTGCCTGTGTTTTCTGGGGTCATGGCTTTGGTTAAGTCATGAAGGAGAGGAGGAGAAAAATAATGTCTTTGAGGTGTGGATGGAGCTGATGACATGCTAGCCAGAGCTATAAATGGGTCTGCAAGTTGTCTAGTCTATTACCCAATTGTAACTTGACCCCCCTCATAATGAGGGACAGATAAAGTTTGAAGGAAAACACAGCTAAATAACTCTACACATCTTCCTTGGCCCCATTGAGCAAGAGCACTGTTTTAGCTCATCTGGAGAAAACTGACAGGAGATGTTGGGCACTATTCTCCAGCATCTATCTGTGTGTCTTCAGGAAGACAGATGTACCTATTTCCTCATTGAATATTGACATCTGTCACAGTGTGTACACTTAATCGGTGCTCAATTAATGTACACCAATGTTGACGGGGCACTTACATATGCTATGGCTAAGTATCCACCCCCCTTCATGTGTTCTGTCTCCCACAAACTTTACAATAATGATAGAGAGCAGGGACATTTCTCATCTTACAAGCAAGAAAACTAAAGTCATGGGTGTCTCAAAACTTGCCAAAATCTCTAAAACATAGAGCCAGACTGGATCCAAAGTTGATCTGATCACAAAGCCACTGGCTCATCCTTGACACTCTCTTGCCTTTGTAGATGATGCAGATGCCGGAGTGTGATCTGTTACTGGATACCATAGAATTCTCTCAACTCCTTCCTACTCCTCTGATGCCTACACTAGATTGATCAGAACATTGATCTTACTACCGCCTTGTATTCTATCTGTGCCCACATGGGTACTACATTGCCGACTCTTTGTTATTGTTTGTTGGTTGGTTGGTTTGCTTCAAGACAGGGTTTCTCTGTGTTGCTTTGGCTATCCTGGAAAACCAGACTGGCCTCGAACTCAGAGATTCCCCTGCCTCTGTCTCCCTAGTGCTGGGATTAAAGGTGTGTGCCAATCCCATCCAGCTGGCTACATGGCAGACTCTTGAATTTATCCTTCAGACTTCATTTTCTTAGCCATATGCCTTATTCTTCTTATATCTTTTATGTATGCTGATACAGACTTTGGCATCAGCTAGGTGGTCTCCCTAAGACTACTGTCTATCGTTCTCACCCTGCAAATCGCAGTATTTCCTTTCCTGGCAGTCCTTTCAGTGGGGCACAGGTAATCCCTTATCTCCTCCCATGTCAGGAAATAATATGGGGAGTGTGCTGTACTTCCTTGCTCGGGATATATCATTGGAAGCTACAGAACTTCTGCTTGGAAGACTTTGATCTAAATCTAGCGGTTATTTGCCAATTAGTCATTGGGGGACCCTAACTTGAGGTTTAATACATTGTCCTTTATTTCTTTGGTGGCTCAAGGGAGCAGTTAGCACAGTGCTAAGCACATAGGAAACAACACATAAATGCTTGTTGACAGATTGGTTAATCAATGGATTAATAAATAGTGTTCTTGTTTTATAGCTTCAGGCTAGTGCAGGGAACCTACTTCCAAAAGAAGGTAGCTGTGAGTAGAAATTGCTTGGCATCGGGTGTTTCCCGGAAAAGCTCATGAAAGAACAGTTTATACGTTCAGGATGGCAGAGGGGGACATCAACCTCCAGAGACACCCAGATATGTGCTCCCTTATCCCACTCACAAAAAAGCCTTTCATTGGCAGACAACCCAGAGAAGGTCACTCCCCATGGACCCCCCTCCCCCC
>CABHPR010141798.1:0-12266 GCA_902168415.1 Peromyscus melanophrys
TGTGTGTGTATACATGCTTTTTCCAGTCCCAGGAATTTTCCAGTTCAGGGCCCTGTGCCTTCTAGGTAAGCACTCTCCACTAAGCCACAGCTGCAGCCCCTAGCACATTGTATATACAATACTGTTTGGCGTTAATACATAAATCAAAATAAGAGATTTAGTTTTTCAGTCAGTCTTCAAATTTTTTTAAGCAACCCATTCATAAAACATTGCCCAGAGCTGACTCTTTCCAGAGATAATTAAGGTTATATATCACTGTCTTCCTTTTCAAAGGGAGATCAGAGAAGTACAGGATTTAGAAAATTGTTTTAAAAACAATTCTGAGTTTCAGACTAAGCTTTTACAGAATGAATTCTTTAAGAGAGAATGTTTGGGCCTCACATACAATTTTATTCCCTTTTTCCTTACAAGTCATACCTTCCTTTGGTGCACATCTTGTTCCTCCAAGCTTAGAACTGCTCTCCTGGGTTCCATAGATCCTTTTATGACATGGGAAGGGAGCATTTTTTTTCTTGCTTGAGATAGTAGCTATCTCAAAAGAAATGCTTTATTTTTAGGGTCTTAGCATAAGGCCATCCTCTCTTGCATATGCCTCTGCAAGGGAACCCACAAAGCTCCCACTTAGGAACTTGTCCTTCCATATATCTTCCTCTGGTCATTCTCAACCTTCCTGACACTACAGTCCTTTAATATAGTTCCTTGTGTTGTGGTGACCCCAGCCATAAAGTTATTTTCATTGCTATTTCATAACTGTAATTTTGCTACTGTTATGAATTGTACTGTAAATATCTGTGTTTTCCAGTGGTCTTAGATGACCCCTATGAAAGGGTCTTAAGACCCCCAAAGGTGTTGTGACTCACAACTTGAGAACTGCTGCGTCTAGAACAAGCATTTTAGGACAAGTGAAATAATCTTCTGAACTTGAGATCATCTCTCTTGCTACATGAATGTTCACTACCACATTATTTATAATAGCCCCAAAGTAGAAATGACCTAAATATCCAAACAATTGGCTGTTATTCAACAATAAAAAAGGAACAAAGTACTAATATATAACACGGGAGACATTGAAAAGATGTAAAGTGAAAGAAGCCAGTCACAAAATTATCTCCCTTACCCAAGAATGCTTATTCAGGAGGAATGGTTCACAGGAAAGGAACCCCAGTCTTGGCAGCCAGGTCTCAAAATAACAGCTGAAAAACCCCAGGCATCCTCACAACAGAAAGCACTAGTCTCTTGTATTCTGTAGTCAAGATCGCTTATGATTGTTGTCATGGAGACTCACAGTAAACACATAGTATAGGTAGGACTACCTGTGTCTTCACACAGGCTACTCATGATGAGAAAAGATCACAGAGCTTGTTGATGTCTGGAGTGAAGTCCGCTTATGCTTGATCTTTCCCAGTAAAGAAGAGGCCACTCTAAAAACAGTGTTCTTCAGTGCTGTATTCCAGGTGCACTCCTCGTAAGACAGACTCTCAAGTCCTTACTAAGGCCAAGCAGCCAAATTCCATGCAAACACAAATAAGTAAAAAGCAAATAGCTTCATGCTAGTCTTTCTCTGTCAATAAATTATTGCCAGAGACTAGCTCTTTTCTCCGCCCTTAAAGGGCCATGACTTGTGCCCTCTGATTTTTTGTTATTTTTTTGGAAAATAGTTTTATAAATGAAAATTTGGAGCTTATTTCATCATCCAAGAACATATAGAAATGTTTCCTTAAGAACAACAGAGTAACTTTTTCCCTGGGAGCTTTAAGCAGCATTTGTCTTTTTTTTTTTTTAGGGGGTGGGGTGAGGAGTTAGAGTCTTATCATGTATCATTGGCTGGCCCAGAACTCACAGAAGCATTCCTCTGTCTCACCAAGTGCTGAGTGTAATGGCATTTGGCACCACACTTCACCAGCATTCGGACTTTTAAACATTGTTCTAACCTTAAAACATACAAGAAGTAAATGAAATGTGTAAATATTTCTTGTCCTTTATTCCAATTTACCATTGTGCTAGGAAGCCAAGTGAGAGAACGAAGAAGCTTCTTCATCATCATCTCTGTTTTTCGTGTCCAGTACAGCATCTGGTACATAGTGATCACAAAAATATTTAAATGAGGGAACAACTTACAATTGAACTTGCCCTGGAGAATGCAGACACCACTGGGTAATAATTAGTTCATACAATTTTACAAATATTAACTCTTCGGGCGGCGGCGGTGCACGCCTTTAATGCCAGCACTTGGGAGGCAGAGGCAGGTGGATCTCTGTGAGTTTGAGGCCAGCCTGGGCTACAGAGTGAGATCCAGGAAAGGTGGCAAAGCTACACAGAGAAACCTTGTCTCGAAACCCCACCCCCCACCAAAAACATTAACTCTTTCACCTGAATGCAATTAAGTGTGATAGTCAGTAGAGAAGCACGAACTACATTTACATATGAAAATGTGTATCTTAAATATTTTAATTTTTTACATTTATTATCAAATATGTATGCACTCACATTTTTAGTTTTGTTCTTTATGGTGTTTTTTATGATATTTTATATTTTCTAGAAGTAAAAAATCCTGATTGTGAGATTAATTAAAAATAAACAGTGAAATATAAATATGCAGAAGAGAATATTTTGATAATTATAAATATTAAAATAGGGACAGTATTTAATGTACAGTAAAATGGTAAAATATTTTTATTTCTTTAAAGTTCCTTAAAAGAAGAAGTCTCATAATCTCAGGATGTACTGTTAACTGCTTTTTGATCATCTTTTGTGCCCTTGTTTGGTTAAATTTCATTCATTCATATGTATGTTATTTCTTTGTTAGGATGTTAAGTTGTTCCACTTTCTTAAAAACACTTTTGATTATAAATAATTTTCAAACTATATCCATAATCACTTCAAAAAATATGTCTAATACCTAAAATAGTCTACTTTTAAAAGCCAACAAATATTTTTGTAAATTATCATTTGAGAATGACCATTTCTGTGATACTTTAAGTGAAGAGATTTAGGGGTATGGAATATTTGCTGCTTCTTCAGATAGTAAATAAAAAGCTATTCTTAAAATAATACTTTAAAATTTGAAATTCAGTGTGTTTTGTTTTTGTAAACAATATCAAGTAGCAAAAGACAAAAATGCTCCACATAATCTTTTTCACCCTGGTTTGAGGATAAAGTATGTGAATCAGCACCTCTGTACTGAGTTTCAGAAGTTAGCATTATCTGAGAAGTTGCTATTTTTAGGTCCAGCTGTAATGTTTCTAATTGTGGTGCTGGGAGTAGTGGGTACTTTCTTTCCCAGAAGGCTCTGCATTCTAAACATGTACAGGTCAGTTTCACATAACGCTACCAACAAGAAGCAATAGGCCCTTTTGCAGGCTGTGTTTCTAACTGGAATATTATGAGCAGGCATTGGGAGTCACAGGCTGTATTTGGGAACCAGCTGCATGTCAGGACAAGCATGGATTGTGGTCCCAGGAGGCTGAGAGAACACCATGATTAAATTTAATTTATTTGGGAGATAAGAAGAAAAAAGTATCTTTCCACTGACAAGATTGGCACTGTCTTCGGAAGTGAGCTGACCGCTTGGAAAGAAAACATTCACTTTTCAAAGATGATGATCAAGGAAACATCCTTGCGAAGGGACCCGGATTTAAGGGGAGAATTAGCTTTCCTAGCAAGGGGCTGTGATTTTGTTCTCCCATCACGGTTTAAGAAGCGACTGAAGTCATTTCAGCAGACACAGGTTTGAAATTTGGGTGTTTCTTTTAAATATTTTAATTACTAATAAAACCACCTAGTAAACTAACACACAAATAATTTTATTACTCACTTGTACTTGATATTAGGTTAAGGAATTAATCTGTGTTCTCTATTCAGCTATTTGCAGAAAGCTATTTGTAGAGAGATTCCAGCAGGTTTAAAAATAGAGCTTCTGGACCTGGAGTACAGTACTCACATTTTTATCCTGTAGGGAAGGAATCCTGTTTTGCACACAATAAATACAACTTAACAGGTATTTACCAAGCATACTAGAAAACTAGAATTCCTATAAAAAACAAGATTTGTAAGTTTAAATCAGTAGACTTTATTATGATATAGTTATAATGAATATTTGTCTAAATATGGATCCTGATAATATTTGTAAAAGCAGAGTATTTTTTACTTTATTAGTGTATGTGAATGATATATGTGAACACAGATGCCATAGCACACATGCCATAGCACACATGTAGAGATCAGAGAACAACTTTCTAAAGACAATTCTTGCTTCTACCTTTACGTAGCCCTGAGGATCCAACTCTGGTTACCAGGCTTGTGTGGCAAGTGCCTTTCTTTATCCATTGAACCATCTTGTCAGCTCCCAAAGGTATTTGTATATAGAGACAACAGTGTATGTCTGCAGTAACTGTGGATATGTAGATAATGAAGCATAACAATTTCTTCTAAATTTTAAACCAATGCCTTCCCCTAGCAAGCTGAGACTGATTGCTGCTTGCAGCAATCACTGCCTATACTCTTAGGACCAATGTCTGTGTCGTCACACAAGTTGCCTAACATGGGTATAAATCAAGAACTATACAAATGCTAACAATCCACATTCCATCAAGGAACCATAATTTCAGTTATTCTGACCCAGAAAAACTTCAAATTTAGGGGGTGAGGTATGTGATTTTTTTTTTCATGTGTCAAAATGGTCAAATATTGGAACTATTATAGTGACAATATCAGTGACTGTTCAGAGTGACTAAGTAATGTACTGATGCTGAAAAACTGAAATAGAGAATTGAGATACTTTTCCAACTTTGTTATTACTAGACCTATATTGGGTCAAAACAGCTTTACTTAAAGTGAGGAGATGTCAAACTTGCCAGCAAATCAGGCAACAATTATAAGTTTCACATCTATGTTTATAAAGTAAGTTTTATTATACTACTTTAAGGTCTAAATTAGGTGCCTCCTAGTAACACAATTGCAGGTAAATTGACAGAGCTGGAAGTTCAGAGTAAATGTATCCTTTTTATGCTATTTTTCTTTATTAATCAATGAATTAATAAATACTTGCTTATTAGTAATTTACTTTGTATTAAGAAGTGTATACACAGGTGGTGGTGGCGCACACCTTTAATCCCAGCACTCGGGAGGCAGAGCCAGGCGGATCTCTGTGAGTTCGAGGCCAGCCTGGTCTACAAAGTGAGTTCCAGGAAAGGTGCAAAGCTACACAGAGAAACCCTGTCTCGAAAAACCAAAAAAACAAAACAAAAACAAAAACAAAACCCAAAACAAGAAGTGTATACACACACACACACACACACACACACACACACACACACACGAGAATAATATGTCATCAAACGTTTGCCCGTTCAGTTAACTTTAGCAGCCAATATTTGTTCTGAGTGTTATGTTCATCTGTCATTACAAATGCACAGTTAACATTGAAGGTCTTGCTCTAGACCTCAGCATGTGTCCATACCCACTGGCAGCAATGGTCTTAATTCTAATGCCATAATTGCTCGTAAATTAAACCACACTTCTCTGGATATCATACTGTTGAAAATATTTTGAAGAAACAGAATTTTGATGATTGTATACTGACAGGAAATCTAATTGGTCTTATAATATAAAACCCAGACCCAGATATTGGGGTAAATGCTGAAAGATCAGAGAGACAAAGGAACAAGCCACTACCACTTCTTACCTCTAGGACTCCTCAGCCTGAAAAGCCTCTAGCCGAAAGACTTTAGTTCCTGTCTCCTCATACCTTATATACCTTTCTCTGCCCACCATATCACTTTCTTCTTAGTGCTGGGTTAAAGGCGTGTGTGCTTCCCAAGCAAAGGCATGAGATTTCAAGTGCTGGGATTAAAGATGTATGACTCCCAAGTATTGGGATTAAAGGTGTGTGCCACCACTGCCTGACTCTGTTTCTCTCCTAGTCTGAGTCAATCTCATGTAGTCCATGGTGGCTTTGAACTCACAGAGATCCTAACGGATCTCTGCCTCCTGAGTGCTAGAATTAAAGGTATGTGCCACCACTGCCTGGCATCTATGTTTAATATAGTGGCTTCTCTGATCTTCAGGCAAATTTTATTAGAGTACACAATATATCACCACACTCACAAACCTCTTTCTGCACAAAATAACAGAATAGACACAACACTGATACACAAGATCTAGGTAGAGCCTCTGAAGATCTGCCCCATTTCAGAATGTTAAGAATACTTTGTGGTACTGCTGACTCATATTTACAGATTTAGCATTAAAGCAAAGAAATGTTTGTTCAGACTAGATTATCACTTTGCTAAATCAAGAGAGGTTTATAAACTTTGGATTGCTTTACAAGTGGACATGATTGTTTATTATTAAACCTAAAGGACTGTGCCAAATTCTGCATTGTTTATAATCTTTTGAGAACCCCACTGTTTGGCTTTGTCACTCATTGCCTTTCATGAGGACAAATATGTGCTCAGCACTGTTTGGAACCATTTATGTTGCATTCTATTATTTCCTTAAGTCCTCGCAGTCTTGCAAAGAATGGGGTTTGTGATTTCTGTTTATTACTGAAATTCTAGAAGATTAGGTAACTGTTCTG
Organism: Peromyscus melanophrys; assembly: GCA_902168415.1. Taxonomy (NCBI): domain Eukaryota; kingdom Metazoa; phylum Chordata; class Mammalia; order Rodentia; family Cricetidae; genus Peromyscus; species Peromyscus melanophrys. Next base: position 6,578 of record CABHPR010141798.1, read on the forward strand.
AGGTCACAGAGTAGGAAGCCATCACTGTTTACTGTTATGTTTTTTTTATGTTCATTGGCCTCATTTCCTTTAGTGCTGCCCCTTCTTTGACTGTGGCTTTATATGGGATCACTGTCCAAACATTAGGAATTGCAGGATAATTTTAAAAAGAAAGAACATTTGAATAATACTTTGTGTTTACAGTAAAAACAAAAACAAACAAAAAAAATGTAGTTAAGTCTGCAGCAATAGCTCAGTGGTAGAGAACCTGCCTGCCATCCACCAGTACTGGGTGAGACTTCTAGCACCACCCCCAACCTAGCTACTCAATAACTGTGTCTGTCTTTCATATTTTATGTAGCATCTAATACATTGCCATGCTCATGACCCTTGTTAATTAAGAACCCTGTAAACCTTCGTGAAATCCTTTTTTCTTTTTTTAAATTTATTTTGGTTTTTCAAGGCAGACTTTCTCAGTGTAGTCCTGGCAATACTGGAACTCGCTCTGTAGAGCAGTCTGGCCTTGAACTCAGAGATCTGCCTGACTGCCTCCTGAGTGCTAGAATAAAAGGCATGAGCCACCAATGCCAGGAACCTTTTTAAATTTTTTTCTGCTAGTAATCTCAGAATTGAATTTAGTCTTCATTGGTAAAATAAACTCCTAAAAAGCTGGGCATATGGGGTTGGTGAGATGGCTCAGCAGTAGGAGCACTTGCTGCTCTTACAGAGGACATGTGCTAGATTCCTAATATCCACGTGGCAGCTCACAGCCGCCTCTAACTCCAGTCCCAGTGGATCTGAAGCCCTCTTCTAACCTGCATAGCACCAGGCATGTACATGGTACATGTGCACAGACATACGTGTAGGCAAACACTCATACACATTAAAAATAAATCTGTAAAAAACTGCACATGATAGCATACTACCGTAATCCCAACACTTGCGTGATGGGGGCAGGAGGATACTGAGATCAAGGTCAACCCTGACTATGTAGTGAGAGTTCAAGGCCAGCCTAGTCTACATTGAAACCCTATCTCAAAAACATTTAAAAGAAGTAAAAGAAACTCTTATGTGAATGATGGTATAGCTCCCTTGACCTTTTCCTCGATCCTAAGTAATAATCAAGCTCTCTGCTGCCTCACCATGCCTCTTTTCACTGTCCCTTCTAATGTTCCATGAAGCATAGTACAACAGGTACTTTTTGGGAAAAGGAAAGATATAAACTATAAATTAACATTTAATTAACTGTAGAGACTGTTTGGTTATGATGAAATTAGTGACCTTGGCTTTTGCCTATTAGAGGATACCAAAGCAAGTTAACTTTATATCTTAGGGAAGACAGCCTGCTATATCAGGGAAGTGGCAAACCAACCAGCCAGAAGTCTTCTGAAATGCTTGTCAAATACTGTTAGTAATTCTATCTGGGCAAAGTCAAACTAGAAAAGAAATTTAAAATAGCCCATATCCCAAATACATTTCAATATATGTATTTTCTTTTTAAAGAAAGAGTCTCTTGAAGCCCAGGCTGGCCTCTATAGCAGAGGATGGCCTTTAGCTGCTGATCCTGGTACTTCCAAGTGCTGAAATGACAAGCTTGTACCACCACACCTGGTTTTCTTCAGTACTGGGTCTTGAACCCAGTGCCTCCTGCATGGTAGATAGTCAAGAACTCTTCCCACTGGGCTACATCCCTATCCCTAATTGTATATATTTTGGAAGGCAGCTATGGTCACCACTATAACACCAATGCAGACATTAGATATATATATTTTAAAGAAATTATCATTTCTTCCATTTGGAGGAGGGATAGAAATTCACACAAAGACCAAGGACAGTTTTCAAAAAAGAACCTAACTAGTAAAGTTCCAACAGACTAAGAATATACCTTAACCCCCAATGGCTGTTCCAAAAAGCCATCTTTACATTGTTCCTGGGTCTGCCCTGTGCTCACTGCAGCCATCTTCTCTGCCTGCCAGACTCAGCTGGCCACTGCCACAGCTGTCTTGCCAGAGCCTCACCCGCTACATGGGATCACCAATGTGCCCCACTGTGTTAGATGTGGGCGTAGACACCAGCTGAGTCCACAACCAAAGACTTGAAGGAGATGAGGGAAGTTGTGGAGGAGGCAGAGAATGGAAGAGATGCACCTGCCAATGGGAATGCTAGTGAGGAAAATGGGGAGCTGGAGGCTGACAAGGTAGATGAAGAAGAGGAAGAAGGTGGGTAGGAGGAAAAGGAAGAAGGTGATGGCCAGACAGGATGGAGATGAGGACGGCAAAAAGGAAAAGCTAAACTTAAGGCTACCTATCAGAGTCTAAATGTAGTCATCTTCTAGTAGAGGGGTGGGCTCTCCTGCCTATTGGGCAGTGCCACTCACAGATGACATGTACTATCCACCAACCCCCAAAACCACAACATGAATTTGCCACAGGGGAGGGGCAAAAAAGAACCAAAACTTCCAAGGCTTTTTTTTTTCTTAAAAATACTTGAAAAGGAAAAATTCGTATTTTTTTATTTATGCTCTATATTTTTGTATATACTGTTAGGGGTCAGCCATTTTTAATGATGATAGGTGACCAAACCAGCCTTTGGGGTGTTCTCTGTCCTACTTCTGACTTTATTTGTGCTGTGACCATGTTCATTATACTCTCACAGGAGGAAAAAAAAAAAAAAACTTGTAGCTGGAGTTGGGGGTGGTTGGCAGGGGTGGCTCACACCTTTGATCCCAGTCCTTGGGAGGCAGAGGCAGGGAGATCTCTGAGTTCCAGGACAGCCTGGTCTACAGAGTGAGTTCCAGGACAGCCAGGGTGATACAGTGAAACCTTGTCTCAAAAAACAAAAACAAACAAAACCAACAAAAAGTCTTATTCTAAGCATTCCAGTAACTTTTTGTGTGTATGTACCTTGCTGTACTATAAGTAGTTGGTTTGTACGAAATGGTTTTAAAATGCCAAAGATAAAAAGTTTTTTTTCTTTTTTTTTTTTTCTATGAAGTTACTGTTGGCCTGTTTGATATATGTGTGAAACGTCTTCAACAATAAATCGGAATTTTATTTTATTAGTTCTAACAACAACAAAAACAATACACTTTAAGATCTTGATCAGCTGATATTGTTCTAGCTGATATTGCTCTTTGATTATCTTGAAATACTTGCCAACTGATAGATGAAAAAATTTAGTGTGGGATTTTTAAACCATAAATCTGTGGGAACAAGTATTGGCAAACAATATGTTAATTTTTAATATGGAAAACATCCCCTAGAAACATGCTTATTGCCCTCTAGAATACTCTAAAGTGAGCTCTTGATCTCTACTGTCTCTATTTGCACATTCTTGTATTTATACACAATTTCTTATTGCTGATGAGGACTCTTGAAAAATATATACTGTTTAGAATTTTTGTATCTTATAATCACATTTTTCTTCCAGATTCAAAATAAACCAGAAAAGAAACCTGCAAAACCACTTCCATCTGCAGCTGTCCTTCCAAGTAGTCCCCAGTCTGTCTCCCCTACTCCTCATGTGAATGATGTTGTGACTACACCGTTGTCCGTAAACATTCCACAGTTCTACTTCCCTGAAGGACTCCCAGACACCTGCAGTAACCACGAACAGATCCTAAGCAGAGTTGAAAGCGCTTTCATGGATATTGAAGATCAGAAAGCAGATATTTATGAAATGGGGAAAATTGCAAAGGTAATATAACTACTGAATGAATAATCCCCTTTTGCTAGCAGTGCATTATCCCTCTTCACTGCCTCTTTGCTCTGACTTTAAGCACGGGTTTTGGTTTTGGTTTTCTTATGATGAAAAATTATTTGATCCTAATACATCTAACAGTGGTCCTACTTCATAGAACTCTTTTTTTTTTTTAACCCTGGCTGACCTTAAACTCATTTTGTAGACTAGACTGGCCTTGGAATTTAGCACTTTTCCCAGGCTGTACTTTAAGAGTACAGCTCAAGGTTCGAGTGGCCTGAGAGACACAGGTAGGATGTCAAGGAATGCCTGAGACCCCCGTTTATACTTCCATGTGGAAAGAATAATCTTAAAATTTGAAAACTAGTGTTCTTTGAGATAAAGCCCTAACTTGTCCTCTTTGTATTTCAGTGCCTCCAGAGTCAGGCCCCAGAGATACTTTCTAGACTTTCTAGACTGCCTGATACCTGTTTGGTGCGTGAGCCTGGCTCTCTTACCTGCTCACAAGTGTAGATGGAGTACGCTGTCCTACCTCTCCTCTGTGATGGATTTCCACTCCTACCAGCTTATCCAACATCTCCTTTAAAGACCTCCCTCTCATCCTGTTTGTAAAAGTGTACTTTCTAATCACGTCCTACCCTCTTCCCTAACTGATCCTGCTGAGCACTTGTGTTGCTGTTAAATGGATCCATAAGCAGGGAGATTTAAAAAAACTGAAAAGTAATTTTTCTTCTTCTTTCTTCACCCTGTCCCCATGTCCAAACTTACACAAATCTCTGTTCCGGGATAAGAACTCGCCTTCCTGCGCTGTTCCACCTGTGAGGAAAGTAGTCCCACAGAGCTTATCAGAAGTCCTAGAGTGAGCTCACATGAGGAGACACACTTGAGGAGACAGTCCTCTAGCTTCTAGCGTGGTGCTGTCTCTATTACATTATCTCGATGAGCACGCACCAAATAAGCCAACTGGATAAACAGCCATCCAAATTACAGCTTCTCTCTCTAGGGTATTGGGTTTCCTTACCCAATTCCCTGAGATAGCTATTGTGTTAGATGATAGACTGAAGATGGTAAATTCCCTGAATAGGCTAAAGCTACAGATCTAAATATAAAATACAAAATTTAGCAAGAATGAGTGAAATCTGCTTTTGGAAGTAATTTGTTAAACCAAAACTAGAGACCAGGGGAAGTATCTATAGAGAAAGGGTTTTGAAGCATTAAAGATGCTAACCAGAAAAATACAAAAAGATGACCAGGGCCTGAGACAGGTTTCAGCAGCTACCACTAGACAGGTTAGAAGCAGTTAGAAAATGTCTACCCGATTAAAGCTAAGAGCATTTTTTATGGTCATTCCAGGAAAGCACCATGATCTACAATGGCTATAGATTAGAAAGTCAAAGTGCAAAGCTGGGCTAGGTTTGGGGTAGGAGGGTCATCTGGATTAGCTCAGTTAACAGTCAAAAAAGTGTTTAAACGGGGCTGATTTGTAACACACACACACACACACACACACACACACACACACACACACATCTTCATAATTAAATTTATTAGAACCACTCAGATTTCTTTTATCAGCCATTCATTGCATAAGTGCCAAATGGTTATAAATGGTAGGAACAATTTATGAAAGAGTTAGTTTTCAGAGATGGAGAGATGGCTCAGAGGTTAAGAGCACTGACTGCGCTTCCAGAGGTCCTGAGTTCAATTCCCAGCAACCACATGGTGGCTCACAGCCATCTATAAAAAGATCTGGTGCCATCTTCTGACCTGCAGGCAGAACACTGTATACATAATAAATAAATCTTTAAAAAATAAAAAAAAGAGTTAGTTTTCTTGGAATGCTTCAAATGGGCAGATAAGGAGAAATTGTCTGTTATAGGGCTGGGTTATATCTTTGTCTAGAGAACTATGGTGGTTTAAATGAGATGTTCCCCATAGTCTTCGTCTCCAGTTGGTGAAGCTGTTTGGAAGGTTTAGAGGTGTGGTCTCGTTAGAGGAAGTGTGTCATTGG
>CABHPR010141798.1:12276-28175 GCA_902168415.1 Peromyscus melanophrys
GTGTGTCATTTAGAGGTGTGGTCTCGTTAGAGGAAGTGTGTCATTGGGGGTGAGCCTCGAGAGTGTCAACCCTTGCATCATTTCTAGTTTACTCTCTGCTTCCTGCTTGAGGTTCGAGATAAACATTCTCCACTTCCTCCCTTAGCCGCCATGTCTCCACTCTACTACCATCATGGACTCTTACTCCTCGGAACCATAAGCCTAAACAAACTTTTCTGTGGGTTGCCCTGGTCATGGTGTTTTATATCACAGCAATAGAAAAGTAAGTAATACAGAAGCCTATCCCAGCGATAAGTACCTCAACCATAGGCCTGCAGCTTATCCTGTCTTGAACAAAGATTCCTGGAATAACCCTGTTCTTTGGAATATTCCCAACCCCTTGACTGAGGAGCCTGATCACCATATTCCTCACAGCCTACTGATCTGGCCCTCGTACCCTTGTACTTTATTTAGTAGTAATGCCCTGCTCCATAGCTAACTGTCCTGCTGGCCCTCCACAGGTGCAATGAGAGGAAAGTAGAATGCCTTCTGAGCCCATATTATTCAAAAGACATGTAGACAGAATGTAGTGAAGACAGGGAAGGATCCTTTGGTAGTAGAAACCAAAGGAAAGACTTTACCAGTTAGACAAAGTGAAGATCAGACCATATGTGGTATCGTGGAAAGTTGCCTGTGTTGAAACCAACACTGAAGAAGTTTTAAAAACAAGAGAATTTTCTTTTCCTAAGTATCTAGTTAACTATTTACTGTTTAAGCTAATAATTGTATGGCACAGTAGCCATTTTACATATATATAACTAGATTAATTTGATGATAGCCCAAAATTCCATTTTTAGAAGCCAGATCTTTTTGTTAATTGCTCTTAGACATTAACTGTCAGCTTAGATATCAAGATATACTGTTCCTTCTGTTAAAGAGTTAAAACTACAGTTGCATATAAAATGAGGGTGTGTATATATTTTTACTTCAAAAATTATTTTGAGTCAGACATGATAGCACATGCCTGTGATCCCATCATTCAGAAAGTTTGAGTGAGACAATCTTGAATTCAAATCCAATGTAAGCTACAAAGCAAAACCTTGTCTCAAAAATGAAAGTTATGATTATGTTAATTTGTTTTGCTTATATTTTTTTGTTCATTGGGACAGCTATAGGCCAAGCTGGATTGGATTTATCAGCTAATTTTATTAAACTTTGCCTCTTTATTCCTTAATATTTATTTTATTTGTTTGGTGTGTGTGTGTGTGTGTGTGTGTGTGTGTGTGTGTGTGTGTGTGAATACCCACAGAGGCCAGAAAAAGGAGGGCATCACATCCACTAGAGCTGGAGTTACAGGTGGTTGTAAGCCACCAAATGTGGGTGCTGGGAACCAAACAAATCCTCTGAAAGAGCAGTTTGTTCGTTTAGCCACACAGCCAACTCTCCAGCCCTGCCTCTTTATTCTTAAAACCACTTATTTGAAAAATTTGTTTGTATCTTCCAGCTACCTAATTTATGTAACCTAGCTTTTACTTGGCTCCAGTTTCTTAGCACTTAACTAAATATTATCTTTATTTTCAACACTCTTAACTAAGTGTCTTCTTTTGCCATGAGGCAGTCAACTGTGTCTCTAGCACTTCCTGGCCATTGTCCTGCAGCAGGTTAATGTAGGAGAGGGAGAAGAGAGGCTGCCCTTAAGGAACATGGAGGGAGGAGATTGTAGGAGCAGTAAACAAATGTTTATGGATTCTTGCAGTTTATAAAAACGTTTGGAAAACCAGCTTGTATTTGTAACCCACTCTTGGTGGTGCTTAAGTGTAGCTATAAAGACAGGAGTCAGTATTTTAAGTGCACAGAAAACCATGTTTATGAAATCAGCATCTGTTGGTATAGTTTAGCCCGTTCATCACACAGCCACAGAGAACTTAATGTCCACTAATGTCTGATTAAATTTTTAGTGTGTACTTTATAATGTTTTTCACATACCTTCAAGTGATGATGGGAAAAAATGAATAGAAAATAAACCTAACAGCATAGTATAGACATGGAAACTGAGCCACAGGAAGAAAAGCATTTGTCAGAGACAGGGCCTCTAGTGTAAAATTGAAGAAAAGAAAAAACTCTCATCTGGATCATGCAAAGCCCTCCAGCTCCTTTCTTGGGGGCAGGGAGCGGTATATCACCATCTGGACTAATTGTGTCTGACTTATAAGGAGCACCTCTGTACACGTCTCTCTCCTACAAAGTAGGATAAAAATAAAAATACCTACTCTCTTCTGCATGGCAAATCATGTGAACACCCAATGAAATAATAGCCTTGAAACCACTTTAAAATATTGAAAGAACATGACAGATATTAAATAATCTCCTGTGGGTATCAGAACAACCTTGCTTTAGATTCTTTTTGTTATTGAGCCATTCTTAGATTAAATTACAGGTGTTAGTCAAGTTTTCTTTACTCACATGACTTTAATTACCGTATTATTACTCTTGCTTCTTCTAAAACTGTTTCCTACATGTATTTCCTATATCATTTGTCACTTATTTTCTTCCTTAAACAAATGAGTCTTCACACTGGCTAATTCTTTCCTGTGTTACTCAAAACTCCGGTAGGTGCTCTCATATTTTTGTCACTTTCCAGGTTCTTACTGATCTCTTGGCTCCCTTTACCTTAATTCATTTACTTTCAACAAATGCAGCCAACCATGTGTTTCTTTAAAATAGTCATAGTATAGATCCACAACCCTGTCATCATTACATTTCCCATTTTTTCCCTTTGACAGTTGACTTCTAGGGCCTGATACCCTATGCCACCTAACACTTGGGTACTCAGGTACTATGAGAAAAGGATGATGACCTTTTCTAATCTATTTCAAGGCATTTTCATTATTAAATTTATCTTTGGGGTTTTGCCTCTGAATCATAATGCGTCCCGGTATTAATAATGTCTTGGTGACTTATACTATTCCCTGTGAACTGACATACCTGCACTTCAACAGCAGTCACAGGAGAAAAGGTATTTTTTTCTCCCTTCACTTACAGACAGGACTGTTTCGTGTCTTTCTACCTCATTTTCTGCTAGTAAGTTGTTTTTTTCTAGTCTGTGGTTTTTTTTGTTTGTTTGTTTAAAAATTTTTTTCATGCAATATATTTTAATAATATTTTTCCCTCCTCCAACTCCTCCCAGATCCCACCCCCAACTTTATGTGTGTGCTTGCGCTCTCTCTCTCTCAAATAAATACCTACACATACACAACGAAAATCAAAACAACCAACCAAAAGACCAATAAGACAAAAAAATCTTTCTGCTCCCTCCTCTATATAGATCCCTGAGCCTTGAAAGGAGGACTTTGATGAAGACATCCCATTTAGAACTGAGTGCTCCAAAGTCTCTCACTTTGCACATTGTCCACTAGTATTAATTCTCATCTACTGCAAGAAACTTCTCTGATGAGGGTTGAGTGATCTGTGTTCAGTGATCTGTGGGTATAACATTATGTCATTAGGAATCATTTTATTGGTATGTTCCTTTAGCAGAATAATAGTAGTAATAAAGTGCTCTGACCAAAAACAACTTGGGGAAGAAAGGGTTTATTTGGCTTAAACTTCCAAGTCACAATTAATTCATCGTTGAGACTATTCAGGGCAGGAATTCAAAGCAAGCACCTAGAGTTAAGAACCATGAAGAATACTACTTGCTGTCTCACTGTCTGGTCAATGTTCATCTGGCTTTCTTATACAATCCAAGAATACTTGCCTAAAGATAGTGCCACCCTTAGTAGGCTAGGCCCTCCTTTATCAATTAGTAATCAAGATAATCCCCCACAGACATGCTCACTGGCCAATATGATTTAAGCAATTCTTTTGTTTGTTTGTTTTTGTTTTTCGAGACAGGTTTCTCTGTGTAGTTTTGGTGCCTATCCTGGATCTCACTCTGTAGACCAGGCTGTCCTCGAACTCACAGAGATCCACCTGGCTCTGCCTCCTGAGTGCTGGGATTAAAGGCGTGCACCACCGCCATCCGTCCATGATTTAAGCAATTCTTTAATCAAGGCTTTCTTCTCACATGACTTCAGGCTGTGTCAAGCTAACAATTAAACCTAACTAGGAAAACTTCCAGTTCTCTCTGTGCTTTGTATCTGTGGCTCTCCCACAGCCAAAATAAAGATGACTCATTTCTCTTTCCCAGCCAATAGCCTGTCACTAAGGCTACCTAGGAGCATTTCCTTAGAATCCATTGTGCATAAAAAGAGGGACTGGACTGAGGTTGAGAGGGTTGATTTGACAGTTTACCTACCCAAAGTACCTTAATTGTGAGCTTTCATAATTAGCATATGATTCATAGCAATCATAATTTATGTAATAGACAAAAATCTCATGGCTGCTAAGCAGTACTATTTCTCGTTCTTGACTTCAATAGAAGCTTTCAGCCTCTGGACTTAAGCAGTCTCAAATTCTGGTTATAAGAAACTCTAGTCTGCAACATGTCACTGAATTTATTGGCAGGATTGAGTCTGCTGATCAGGCTGGCCAGTTATGTGTCACTGTCCTTACTCACTGTTCAATGTGTGTCTCTCCTGAAGTTTCATTCTCAGTCAATTCCCAATAAGAAGACTATTCAAGTAGCCGTTGCTTTACTAGAACCACCACACTAGTTCTCAAGAAACCCTAAATTCTATTCTGCTTGTGGAATAACTTCATTGTTCCTGGGGGCCGCACTTTCTTGTTTCTGCTGTTCTGTTTTTACCTCCCCTGACTTGAATCCTGCTTTCCACATCCTCATCTCTAGCATGAACTAGCATCAGTCTTGGAATCTCCCAGGATAGACAGTGTCCAACTAGGTATTCTTCAGGCTCCTATGAGAATCTCCTGTGCAGAGTTTCATACCAGGAGGAACTTCCCCTAAACCCAAGGTAGATAGATATGTAGTCTACCTCCAAAGGAAACTCTTCCCTTTGCAGAACAATGATGTACACTGAAAGTATCTTTATCTTTTAACAAGATGTGACACCTCCTTCACAGAATTCTAGACTGGAAACATGCTTTCCATGTGTGTACAAAAATACGAAGATTTGAACTATTTCTCTATTAATATTTATGTGTTATTGATTATTGGAAATACATTTCCCTCTAAGGAAAAATTGGTAATTTAGTAAGAACTCTTTCTTACAAAAGTAAATGGATACTATTTAATGATATTTTTAAATTAAAAAGCAGAACATTTTATTAGGAGAAGAAAGGTGGTGTTTTTTAGGGTTTTGAAGTTTTATTCTAAGTTCTTACTAAGATTTTTATAATGCATAGTTATTTGTGATAACCATCTAACATAGAAGTAAATGGTAGCATTTTGTTTCTTACCTTTCATCTTTTACTTGAATTATAATCACTTTAGTAGATTTGATAACTTTTCTTGAACAGCCTAGAATTTTCAGGAGAGGGGACAATCAAATCGTGTGTGTGTGTGTGTGTGTGTGTGTGTGTGTGTGTGTGTGTGTGTGTGTGTAGCATGCATTTAGGTGCAGGTGCCCTCAGAAGTCAGAGGTGTCAGATAACCTTGGAGCTGGAGTTGTAAACGGTTGTGAGCCACTTTCACGGGTGCTGGGAGTCAGTCTCTGACCCTCTGCTAGAACATTGTTTCTTAGCTACTGTGCTGTCTCTGCAGTCCCTCTTCTACTTTAGTTGTTTGTTTGTTTGCTTGTTTTTGTTTTGTAAACCTGTAGTTTTGTAACAACATGCAAGGAGAAATAAAGAAGTTAATAATAGTAAAGTGTTTTAACAGCTAGTGACCTGGTAATAAAAGTGACTCCATTTTCTGTTCAAGAAATGAAGGACATGGGGGGCGGTGGTGGTGCACGCCTTTAATCCCAGCACTCAGGAGGCAGAGGCAGGTGCATCTCTGAGTTCGAAGCCAGCCTGGTCTACAGAGTGAGTTCCAGGATAGGCACCAAAACTACACAGAGAAACCCTGTCCCGGAAAAAAATGTGTGTGTGTGTGTGTGTGTGTGTGTGTGTGTGTGTGTGTGTGTACACACAACCAGAAGTTTAGTCATTTCTTTCTAGAAGGTAGAAAAATATATTATGTAAGAGTGTCAGAGAGAGATGCTGGTTTTCTTCAGCTACTATTGGGAGGGATAATTAATTTGGAAAAAAAGATAAATGGCTTTCCACTTTCTTCACTAAACATGTAGCCCTCTATTTGTTCTCCTGTTCTCCCTCCCCTCTCTCTCATTGACCTCAGCAGCCCTTTTATTCACTGAGGCATGACAGATAAAAGCCCATGTCTCTTCTTTTGGCATACCATCCCTTCCCTTCTTTTAGCTTACTCTGTATGTTTTTGTTTGCAGATCTGTGGCTGTCCACTCTATTGGAAAGCCCCCATGTTCAGGGCTGCAGGAGGAGAGAAGACTGGATTTGTGACAGCACAGTCATTCATTACCATGTGGAAAAAGTAAGTATGTGAGCAGTCATTCTGAGACTAGCAAAGAATTGTGTGGTTCTTAGAAATGGCATTTCTCTTATTAGTTTATTTTCCTTGTATCTTACAGTTCAATAAGGAAAATTCTATGATTCATTACCGTTTATACCCACAAGTTCTTTGCCACAAACCTTAGTCTTTTTTACCTTTAAATAATGCCAGGTGTGGTGACACATTCCTTTAATCTCAGCACTGGGCAGGCAGAGGCAAACAGATCTGTAAGTTTGAAGCCAGCCTTGTCTACATAGCTAGTTCTAAGCTAGCCAGGGCTACCTAGTAAGATCCTATCTCCAAAAAGGTGGAGGGAGAGGGGACTAGAGAGATAGCTCAGCTGTTAAGAGCACTGGCTGCTCCTTTAGATGACCTTGGTTTGATTCCCAGCACCCACATGGTGACTTATAGCAATCTGTATTCCAGTTCCTGGGGATCCAAAGCCCTTTTCTGGCCACCTCAGGCACTAGGCATGCATATGGTACATACAGACAAAAACCCCATACACATCATTTTTTTAAATTTATAATTTTGCATCTTTAAACAGTAAAGCAAATTTGCAAAAAAAAATACTTTTTAAGTAACCTCTGATTTGACAGTTTCTTTCTTGGTTTTAACCTCTAAAACTAGAGACTCGGGATTTGAATACAATAGTGATGATAAAAGTAACTAAAGATTCTCCTTTAAGGGCAGAACTGTGTGTGTCACAAGAAAACCACATCTGCAGGCTGGAGAGGTGGTTCTGTGGGTAAGAATGCAAATATGAGGACTTGAGTTCAAATCTCAGCACCTACATAAAAAGCCAGCCATGGCTGTATGTACCTGTAACCCAAACATTGTGGGATACAGGCAGATCCCAGGAGCTCATTGACTGTTCAGGCTTGCGGAAGCTTAAAGCTTTGGTTTCAGTGACAGACTCTGTTTTAAAGAAATAAAGTGAAGAGGTAAAGACACAGAAAAGTATTGTCCTCTAGCCACCACAGCACACATGCACTTGTACCTGCACGTCCCTGTGAATGTACCATTCATACACACACACACACACACACACACACACACACACACACACACACACACACCAGAATAAAATTAGAAAAATAGAGTTACAGCCTTAAATAATCCAATGGAAAATTATTATATCTGGTTGATTTATCAAAATCAATAAATTCTTACAGATTTTAATCACTTTTTTGAGAGCTCTAGTTAAGGAGAAAAAGACTAGATTACTTATGAAATATTCTTGACTTTTAAAATTCTGATAAATTATCTCAAATTCAAGCCCAACTTTCCTTTAAATCCCTTCCTTGGATGCTATTAGATATTGTTTTGTTTTATGGCAAGGTATCATGTAGCCCAGGCTGGGCTCACTAGGTAACCAGTAATGACTTAGACCTTCTGACTTTGCTGCTTCCATTTCCCAAATTCTGGGATTATGCGGTGCTGGGGACTAAACCCAAGGCTTTGTGCATGCTAGGCAAACACTGTACCAACAGAGCTATGTTCTAGCCCCTAGGTGATATTCCTTAAATCACTAACATTTAGGACAGTGGTTCTCCTAATGCTTCTCCAACCTTCCTGATGCTGTGACCCTTTAATACAGTTCCTCATGTTGTGGTGACCCCCCAACCATGAAATTATTTCATTGTTACTTCATAACTGTAATTTTGCTACTGTTAAACTTGGAACTGTTAAATCACAGATTGAAAACTACTGATTTAGGAGAAGATCAGGGCCAGTGTCTTAGTTAGGGTTTCTATTGCTGCAATGAAACATCATGACCAAAAAGCAAGTAGGGGAGGAAAGGGTTTATTTGGCTTATACTTCCATATTCCTGTTCATCATTGAAAGAAGTTAGGACATGAATTCAAACAGGGCAGGAACCTGGAGGCAGGAGCTGATGCAGAGACCATGGAGGAGAGCTACTTACTGGTGTGCTTTCCATGGCTTGCTCAGCCTGCTTTCTTATAGAACCCAGGACAACCTCTAGGGGTGGCACCACCACAGCTGTATCTTATGGAGGCATCTTCTCCATTGAGGTTCCCTCCTTTCAGATGACTCCAGTTTGTGTGTCAAGTTGACATAAGACTAGCAAGCACAGTCAGTCTTCCCTTTTAACGGATAACCCTTCTTTATATGTGTCCTCACCCTTTCTGGCCTAAATGCCCTTCCTCCTAGTAAAATGGAAATGCTATCCACTTACTATTTAAAATATACACATAATATCAGCAGAATTAAACTTAGAGGTTCCTTCTAATCCCTTCATACTACCTGTGGTGGTTTGAAAGAAAATGCCCCCCAAAGGGAGTGGCACTATTGAGAGGTGTGGCCTTATTGGAGTAGGTGTGTTCTTATTGGCAGAAGTGTGTCATTGTGGAGGTGGGTTTTGAGGTCTCATATATGCTAAAGCCACTCCCAGCATCTCAGACCACTTCCTTTTGCCTGTGGGATCAAAATGTAGTTCCTTTGCCACCCTGAACTCCTTCTCCAGGATGTCTGCCTGCATGCCACCATGTTCCACCATGATAATAATGGATTAAACCTCTGAAACTGTAAGCCACCCAATTAAATGCTTTCTTGTGGTGGTATTGTGTTCCCCAAAATATTGTGTATGCTAATAAACTTATCTGGGGTCAGAGAACAGGACAGCCACAATATGAAACAGAGGTTAGGCAGTGGTAGCATACGCCTTTAATCCTAGCATTCCAGAGACAGAAATCCCTCTGGATCTCTGTGAGTTCAAGGCCACATTGGAAACAGCCAGGCACGGTGATACACACCTTTAATCCCAGAAAGTACGCCTTTAATCCTAGGGAGTGGTGGTAGAAAGCAGAAAGGTATATAAGGCGTGAGGACCAGGAACTAGAGGCATTTGGCCTGGAGAGGCCTTTGGCCTGGAGAAGCATGTGGCTGGTTAAGCTTTCAGGCTTCTAGCAGCAGTTCAGCTGAGACCCATTCTGGATGATGGCTTGGGGCATCCAGTCTGAGGAAACAAGACCAGCTGAGGATCCAGCGAGGTGAGATAGCTGTGGCTTATTCTGTCTCTCTGACCTTCCAGTGTTCACCCCAATAACTGGCTCAGGTTTGATCTTATTAATAAGACTCTCTAAGACTCCTGCTACACTTTCCTTTATAAGAGTTGCCGTGGTCTTGGTGTCTCTTTACAACAATAGAACCCTAAGTCACTACCCAAAGGCTCTTAGTTGTGCATTGTTTGAAAACAAAATGGGTGATTAGTAAATGCATTCCTAGTTTTAAAAATCTAACAGTAAATCACATTCTTTATTCATTATATGAGGACTAAAGTGGTAAGGGTGTGTAAGACACTACCAGTTAGTAAACTTCTTTAAAGAACTACACCCAAGCCAGAGGTTACCTTTTCTTCACGTTGTCCCAGTAGGGTTTAGCCATTGTGTTCCTGGAATGATTGAGTTGTCCAGATACCAAGGAATATAAGAGCCCTAGAAGAATCTCCACCATCTGGATGATACTACAGAGTCACTGGCCTGTAGCATGAATCTTAAAAGTTCTTATTAATAAAATCAAACTTGAGCCAGGTATTGGGGTGAACACTGGAAGGTCAGAGAGACAGAATAAGCCACAGCTATCTCACCTTGCCAGATCCTCAGCTGGTCTTGTTTCCTCAGACTGGAGGCCTCTGAGTCCTCATCCAGAATGGGTCTCAGCTGAACTGCTGCTAGAAGCCTGAATGCTTAACCAGGCCAAATGCTTCTCCAGGCCAAATGCCTCTAGCTTCTGGTCCTCACGCTTTATATACCTTTCTGCTTTCTACCACCACTCCCTGGGATTAAAGGTGTGGGTCACCATGCCTGGCCGTTTCCAATGTGGCCTTGAACTCACAGAGATCCAGAGGGATTTCTGTCTCTGGAATGCTAGGATTAAAGGCGTGTGCTACCACTGCCTCCTAACCTCTATGTTTAATATTGTGGCTGTTCTGTCGCTGACCCCAGATAAGTTTATTAGCATGCACCATATTTGGGGGAATACAATACCACCACACTGGCCAACTTCTCCTATAGCAGAAAAAATAGCCTGATAAAATGTAAGGACTGTCCCTTTTTAAATGTATATATAAGTAGAGGTAAAAGTAAGAGAAGCTAGAAATAGCATACAGAAAGAAAAAAGGGGGGGAAGTACTAATGAGCAAGCCTAAACTAACAGAGGAAAAAAGCATTTGACCTTAGGTGTTTTTTTTATTACTATTAAAAAATATTTTGAGAATTTCATATACAAATACTATATTTATATCATTTCTATCCCTCCTCTGTGGGAGACCAGCTCCCACTCCCCCATCCCAGGGTACTCTTGAGGAGAGTGAAATGAAAAATACTTAGATAGAAGGATAGAGGGGAGAAAAACAGATAGAAACACAGGATAGCCTTGGGAGGGCCTGGATCCTTATCCACTGGCTCCTTCTGTCTCTTCTAAAGCGCTATTTATAGGAATGCCAAGGGGTAAAGCAAAGACCTTCCCCTAGCTCAGCCAAATGTAGACCCTTCCAGTCACCTAGTAACCATGTACATGGTCAAGCAGTCCTCTAATGCAGCCCTGCATTAGAGCTCAGATCTTACTAGGAAACCTTTGTAGGCCTCCACAATTCCACCTTCTAGATATAATAAAGAGCCCCCCAGGCCCCTCAGATAGACTGTGCCTGTCTTAGGTCATTCTTCTTGAATAATCTTCCTTACCCATCATGGAGATATACTTTCCATCAAGCATACTCTCGCTTAGGTTGGAAGCTATCAAGATGAAAGTTGAGTTGCCCAACTTTGACTACCAGCCTCTGGCAGGAGAGGGTACAGAGCTTAACTCAGCTTTGGCCCAGGTCCCTACTAAGAGCTTGCAAACATCCACAGCAATCTCCATAGCTGCCACACCTCCCAATATAGTAGGAGGAGAGGATAATAAAGATGGAATATTCTTTTTGGAATGAGTCTAAGGTGATTACAGCAGTCTCAGCTGCACCAAGCCCTTTTCTAAATCAAAACTCTCTCCTAACAAATGTTCAATAAAATTTTAAAGAGACTATTTTGATTTCCAGGAGAAAGCAGTCATTTCAAATCACTTCAAAGTATCCACTCATGTAAACAACTCATGCTGATTATAAAAACACTTTTAGCTATTTAAGAAGTTCATATATACATGTGTTCTTACCACACCAGTAGAATTTCTGTACAAACTAACTCGATTGTAGGAGGCCTACTCCTTTCTGAACAGAAAAAGAAAGAGTGGAAACTACTAGGAAGAAGACAGAAAAGCTCCCCTTCATTTAAGTTTTACAGGAGTCACTGAGATCATAAAATTATATTTTGAGCTATCATAAAAAGTATTCAAATATATCTGAAGATAAAACATATTCCTTTGAAAATTAATGTTACCTAGACACAGATGGAGTAATAAAAACAATTTACACTTACATTCAACATTTACACCTTTTACAAACTTGTATTCAAAAGGAAACTCTCTAGAACTATTTTACAAACTTTAGCACATAGCTAGAAGAGATTTCTTAACTATTTACCAAACTTATATTCAAAAGGAAGCTCTATAGAACTATTTTACAAACATATTTAAAAGGAAACTATTAGCAACCATCTAGAAGAGATTTCTTAAATGAAATATTACATTTTCTTTTAATAAGACAAAGTATGCAAATCATTTCTAAAGTTCGGAGTTTATATCAGCTTTGATATTAATCTGAAAGTTTTCTTGAGATTTTGAAGTCAGAGCCTAATTTATCAGTGGCTCTAAGCTTGACTAAGGGTAAAATTCCCTCTTCTTAATTTTTAAAGCTGCTTTTTAAGATTATCATGAACATTTCAGTGATGACAATGTTTCTCTCTTGCTTTTCAAGCAAAACTTTTACTTTTTTTTTAAATTGGTCTGTAAGTGTTTTCTGTACTTAAAGCAATTTCCCAGTGTACGGACTGCTTTCTCTTGTTTTCCTAAGGGTTTCAAAATGACTTGAGAAGCATCATTAGCATCTTACTTGCCTCCTGACAGGCATCACCTGTTTCTCATTTTCAGGTGGTAAGGCTAACAAGGCTTGTGGGAAAAGTGGCATTTTTAACTCCTTAAGCTGTTTAAAATGAATTAAAACATGTATTTGCTCGATAATTCCCTTGGGTGTCTTGCTACTCTGCTACAAGGAACGAAAGCTTCTGTCTCAGACTGTCTACATTTTCTTCCGGGCCTGCTTGCCTATGCTGCCTCACTTTTACAAACTACATTTCCCAAGTTGCCTTTCTCTATAGCATGGCACTATTACAAACTACATTACAGACTACATTTTCCAAGCGGCCTTTCCTTATTATCATCACGCTGCTATGAACCAACTACATTTCCCATGCTGCCTTTCTGGGTCCAGGAGAAACCTTCCGTTCACATGGTCTGTATTTGTGCTGAAGCCAAAATCAAGTGTTTGCTTTTTTCACAAGTTTTTGTCTTCCCTAAGCTTGCATTAGGACACCTTCATTATCGTTTGACAGATGCACCTCTCTAATCAGATTTTTCACCTGACACAGTTCCCAGAGCAGATCACGCCTGTCTGTATGATAGGTGCTTATTGCCAGAAGCAAAAACCCTTGGGTGCTTCGCTTCCCCGCCTCACTAGGTCAGTGAAAAGGAATGAGAATACGTTTTTAAAAAGAGCTTTTTTAGAAAGATATTTTCCCCCAATAGAAAAAAAGAAAAGAAAGAACTTTTTTCACAGCCATGGGCGCTGTGTAGCCCCATGGGCCTCGCATTCAAGTGGGCGTCTCTCTCAGTTCCTGCTGGCCTTGTTTATACGGCCAAATTTTGTCTCAGCTTTTCTCGTGCTGTCATTACTGCTAGAACTTAGACCTTGTCTCCATTAATGCAGGGAGGATTTCAAAGTCTCCACTGCTGCCTTCACACCAGCAGCTTCTCAGCTGCCATTCCACCCTAGGGGGATGTTGTCCCTGCTTGGCTCTCTGCCTGTGCTTTCCGAGGCATCTTCACTACGCTCTAGCCTCGGGGATTCTGGCTAGGGTCTAAAGTATCTGCTGTTTTTCTAATACAGGCTTGAAGGGGAGATAGGACTAGCAGAGAGGATTGCCCTGTTCCAAGAGGTTTTTTTTTTTTTTTTTTTTTTTTTTTCTAGAGCAATTATAAGTGATTTCCCATACTGATAGATGTTATTTCCAGGTGAGTTAAATTTTTACCCTTACAGAAAGAAATCTGAGCAGGAAAGACCTGAAAAGCTTCCAGTTTTTTAGAGAGAGATTACTAAGTTTTTCCCAAGACTTCTGTTCCGTAAACTTTGGCTTCATGGCCAAGAGAAAGCTAATTCTGATGGTCTGGTGTTTTCATGCATTAACAATGTCAGTGGAGTGAAGAGTTTTATTTCACTCACATTTGCCTCAGGGAAAATTCTTTCCTCTACCGCTCAGAACTCAGATCTAAGCTGTCTACAGGACAAAAGCTTCCTCATGTGGACTTTTTCTGCCTGTTTTCCTCATAGTATTTTTTCATGACTCTGATTTCTCCCAGGAGTTTGCTTTCATAGTCCCATAGTTCCTCTGTCTTTTTGCTTATCTAATCCTGTTTTTCTTATACTATATTCCTATATTCTACCTTATATCTTTACTTTTTACCCTAAGTTCTTCCTACACTATATTCCTACATTCTACCTTATATTTTTTCCTTAATGAGTTCAATTCCCAGCAACCACATGGTGGCTCACAACCATCTGTAATGAGATCTGATGCCCTCTTCTGGCCTGCAGTCATACATGCTTTATATATAGTAAATAAATAAATCTAATAGTAAAAATAAAAAAAAATTGAGAGAAAAAAAAACCAAGAGAGAGAGAAAAAGAAACAGAGAGAGAGAGAGAGAGAGAGAGAGAGAGAGAGAGAGAGATTGAGATTGATTCACTGCAGCCTCACTTTTCACTTAGCATCTTTCAGCCACTTCACTTTCACTCCTGAAAATAGAATACCCCCACCTTAATTTTTACAACATAATCAAACATGCCCAAACTTCCTGTGGGACCCCCAACCCTCCTTTTGCCAAGTCCTGGTCCCTGTTCCTGGCGCCATCTGTGGGAAACCAGCTCCCATTCCCCCCCCCCCCAGGGTACTCTTGAGGAGAGTGAAGTGAGAAATATTTAGATAGAAGTATAGAAGGGATAGAAACAGAAACATGGGATAGCCTGGGGTGGGGGGGGCTGGATCCTTATCCACTGGCCCCTTCTGTCTCTTCTAAAGGGCTATTTATAGGAATGCCAAGGGGTGGAGCAAAGACACCCCCCCCCCAACTCAGCCAAGTGTAGACACTTCCAATCACCTAGTAATCATGTACATGGTCAAGCAATCCTCTAATGCAGCCCTGCTGGGTAAAGCAAGCTCAGATCTTACTAGGAAACCTTTGTGGGCCTCCACACTCCTCCCAACTTCTATATTCCTCTCCTTGTATTCTTGCATTCTAGAACATGAAACAAGAAAAGATCCTAAGGCCTGAATAGCACGTACCTTCCAACATAGTCTACATAGCAAGTTCCAAGCCATCCAGGGATATATAGTGTGACCCTGTCACAAGAACAAACAAAAAAACATAGTAGGGAATTCATCTTGGTCTTTCCCTTTCCCAGTAGGAAAATCAGAATTTGAACTAAGAGAGATGATTTTTGTTTTTAATTGGTATATAAAAATAGTAGTAGGATTTAAGAACTTAAAATTTATAGATGGTCTGTCTTCTCCTCAGCTATATTCCTTTATCGGGGAGATGCCTGGCCCTGGAAAGTCCTCATGCGGAACATAAACTTCGAGTTAAAAGAGTAAATAACTGACATAGCCCTTGTCAGAGGCACCTTTAGTCACTGAGCTCAGTATTGTTGGCAGAAAAAAAAAATCACATAGCAGTCTAGGAGACCAGCAAGATGTGAGTGATGACTAAAAGAAAGCTGTAAACAGGCTGGAGGATGAGATTAAATAGGAGATAGTCTAGAAGAGACGTCAGACCTGAACACAGGAAATGCATCTGCTGATATTATATTTTAATATTCTAGGACAGTTTGAGAACCTAAGGCTGACTATGAGTAACATGCTTACTGTAAGAGTCACAGCCAGTTTTTAGTTAAGACTGTCTCTGAGAGAGGATGGACATCTGTACCCTTGGTATAGCACAGCAGTGATGGCCTTCACAACTATATTCCTTTATTGAAATGAGTTGTCATCTCTGAGGAAAAACAACTTCTGCAAAAAGTCAGTGAATAAGAAGTCATGATGGACAAGTCTGCAGGAAACTGCTCACAAAGTTCCATCTCTGCTGTGGTAAAAGAATCCTAGTGAATGAGTGTACATTGTCAGTTACTAAAATGGTTTGGGTGCCCTCTAGTGGGAGTTCCTCTTAAAATGCTGTCAAAAAGTCAGATTCTGAAAGGAAGGCTCTAGTATGAGAATTTAAGGAGACT
>CABHPR010141799.1:0-17277 GCA_902168415.1 Peromyscus melanophrys
CCAAGAGTGTATAAAGAGCCAAGGTGTGAGAGAGATCAGAACAGAGAAATTGTTGTACCTAGTTAGGCAGCTCTACAATTTCTTGGCAGATGAGTACTTACGAAATTTGCTTTGCTATTAACTACTCTATTTTCACAGGAATCAACCTTTAGAGCTGTGATGGAAGCAGATGACAAGTGTGAATCTAGAGGAGGGAAACTATTTTGACCTAGGTTAACAAACCAGCCTAGACAATGCTGCCAGCTGAACATGGGGTTGCAGGTGCTTCTGCTAAGAGCCACAGGGTACCAAGAGCAGGTAAACAGTCTTATTTACTATCAACAGCCAGAAAAGAGACAGCACTAGCTGGCAGCCGGAGGGGAACCAAATTTGTTAGAGAGCAGTGCCATCTACAGTTCAGCTGCAAAACTACCTAAGGCCACAGCAAAGGGCCGGGAGCTCCAAACTTACTCAGGGTTACACCAGTTTATGTAGACAAGTCCTACTACTTTGTTTCTTCCAGAGTATCTTTGATGTTGTTATTCTCCTTCTCTCTCACCTCATTTTTCCCATGGATACTTATGAAGATGGAAATAAAAGCAGGTTTACAAAAACTGTATCTCTCTCTGAAATAGTTTATCTACTCCGCAATCCCACAGACTTTGGGCCAGAGCAGACATTTCCCATGTAGGGTGTGAGTCACATCATCTCAAACTCTCTAACAGCTGTCCTGCTATAAAAATGATTAAAGCAGTGGCTGTGACCTTAGGGGAAGGCTGTACATATGCTCAACCAGCATGTGTTCCTGAATGTGTAAAACACTCAATTCCCCTCCTGACTGCATCACCATCTCTGCATGGGGACTGAACCTAAGAACTTGCTCATATAAGTGCTCTTCCACTGAGCTACATCCCTAGACTCTTTTTTTTTGGACGGTCTCTCATGTAGTCTAGCTATCCTGGAACTCATAATCCTACTGGCTTAGCTTCCTGAGTTCTGGGATTACAGGCTGAACCACCACACTGGATAGTGGAGACTAATACTGGATATTCTACACTTAAAACCCTCTCTAACTTCCCCTTATTTTCTAGTACAAAACAGAACTCAGACTGGAATCAAGGCTTTTGGGGCCATAATCTCAAGATGGAAAGTCAGAAACTAGATGCTCAGAATGAAGGACAATGGAAGATCAGTGACACAGGCAAATGTTCTCTTGCTAAGGACTTGTTAGGTGCTCCTAACAGTTTAAAAAGCAAAACATCTTCAGTTATAAACTTGCAATGTTGCCAACATCCCATCCTTCCAAGTCCAGTGCTGAATACAAGGCACAATTCTTTCTTAAATAATTTTTTTAAAAAAAAAATGTATGTTTTCTTAACATGTATGCATATGTACTATGTGTGTGCCTGATACTCATGGAGTAAAAAGGGTGTCAGATCCCTTGGATCAGTTGTGAGCCACCTTGTGGCACAGGGAATTGAACCCAAGACATATTTTTTTTTAAATAAGCTTTGGTGACGAGCCCTGGTTCAAGATATATGTGGAATTATAAAATATCATAGTCTAAGTATGTGAGCAGTATACTTTGGAGGTCCAAAGGAACAAAAAAGTCCATTTCCTCTTAGAATAATCCTACTTCAAATTAGCTCCATCCTAGATAGCTTGTGCTCATTCTGCAAACCTTGATGGCGTAGAAATAGTAGCAATGAGGCATGACATACCATTCTTCCCTCCCCACAAATGGAAATGCATCCTGCGTCTAGTCCAGGCATATCCAACCTGTGCTTGCAGGCCAGGTGTTCACGGATAGCTACAAATAAAACCCAACTCTTCTGTACATGACAGCATCATATCACAATGTCAAAAGGTTGTACCCCTTGCAACTCCCACATGTTAATCCCATGCTTTGCTTCATTAACTTCCTAAATTACTGTAGTTGGAGGAGCTGCTTCGTCAAGCATTTAGGGCGTCCTTCCTGACATGTATGTTCCTGCTCTGGCTCTGGGAGCGTGACTGCTCCAAACATTTCTGGGTTTTGGTGAGATGAATGCCCAGGATCTTCCTTACTCTACTAACCCTATAGAACTACTTCTCAGCTATTGATAAACAGTTCCTTCCTTAGTGATGGTTACCCTAGAACACACACCAGGGAAATGACTTCTAGAAGTGGTAGGCCAGTCAAGGCTCCATGGAAATCAATTTCTCTCTCCTCACCAAATGTTTAAGGTCAGTAGAATGAAAGACATCTCATGAAATAATCACTTTATTCATCCCCAGGACTGAGATGGAAGGTGAAGCCTAGTTAGGTGCACATAAAATATTCAGACATGGTTAGAATC
Source organism: Peromyscus melanophrys (assembly GCA_902168415.1). NCBI lineage: Eukaryota > Metazoa > Chordata > Mammalia > Rodentia > Cricetidae > Peromyscus > Peromyscus melanophrys. The sequence continues at coordinate 2,319 of CABHPR010141799.1, forward strand.
CTCATGTCCTCAAAATCATGGTGTAATTACTCCTGTTTTCAGGTTCAGCACATGCTACATGAGAAAACTCTACAAATATGAGGAGAGAGACTGCGTAGGAAAAGAGGGTGGTGAGTTTTCTACTGCTCCCTGACGACCACCACACATTTACAGTGATTACAGCTTCTTCAATCAACATTTATTATTCTTTAGAGGAAGAACACCATCAGACGTGGCAGTTCAGACTTCTGCCTAGCCCCTGTAAAAACACTGTGTTTTCTTTGCTTTTTTCTCTTCCTTCCCTTGTGAGACAAGGCTGGACTCGAACTTAACAACTCTCTTGCCTTAGCCAACCAAATGTTAGAATGATAGGGATATAAGCCACCATACTTCAGCCCAGGACTATTTCTCATATTTTTGTTTGTTTAAATTTCTAATTTGGGAAGACATTTTTGAGTACAGTTGGTTATACAGATTTAGGGAGTCTTGAGAGACAAATATTTCTTATGTGCATAAAGACAATTTTTACATACATAATGATTTGGTGGCTTTTATTGGTTCTATGACACACTAGGAATAGTTTTGGCATTCCTCTCCCAGAAACCTAAGCCTCCTCTCTTAGGAACTTGGTACAGAGATCAGGTTAAAAGAGAAGGAAACCAACCAGGCAACAGTGAAGCCTGAAGGCTGCTTTCCACACAGTACTCGGCTTTAGATACCTTTTATAAAAAATACATTTCCCTCAACAACTTCGGTTCTAAGAATGCTCTGGAGCAACAGGATACATATAGATTCCCAATACTTTTTCCATAAATACACAGTACAGGGTTGAGAGTGGCATGGGAATTAGGCTCACACAGCACAGGACCAATAGATAGAAATCTAGGCAGGTAGCAGCCCATGGGACTCAGTACTTCTTTCTTTAGACCCTTGATCAGATTCTCTTTTATCAATTCTCATTTAATAAAATATGCAAACTGATAAAAATAATGGCAGACAAATGTTTCCAAGGAAGACCTAAAAGTTTCTTTTTGGGATAGAACTGTGAAAATAGAAGATTTGGGATGAGTGGAAGAACAAGATAAAAACAGAAAAGGGAAAGAGCTCCTTAGCTAACTCTGTTGTCCCAGGAGCAACAGAAAACAGCAAGCTGGGAAAACAGAAGAAATGTATTCTTTTGTCTAAACACTTAGGTGGGTCACATCACTATTCTGCCTTTCTCCCTTGACATACTTCTTCATGGAATATGGAGAATTTTTGTCTGACTTTTCTATGATCAATGAAGAGAAGAAAGGAAGTGGAAGAGGGAGACAGAGAACCTAAGGAAGCCTCCTCAGGGCTGTTTGTCAGCAATCCCGGGAATACTGCTTGAATAAACAGGGTAATGGAAGAGAGCGTGCTCAAAGCTGAAACCACAATAGAAATACCAACACTATCACTCCCCCCGACTCCCTCCGGGGAAAAAAGTCTGACTACTGAATGTCAAGTAAGATGCAGCAGTCACTGTTCAGATGGAGTACACCTGAGAAACACAATCCAGGCAAGGCTGTTGAGGAAGTGAGAGAACAGCAGACTGGGAACTGCCTGATCCTGCAGCGACCATACTGAGATAAGGCCAGATGAACTCTTACTAACGAAGCCACCACCCTAACTGAGTCACCATCCTATGACAACCTTAACAAAACATCAAAGCAGGTGACAATGGCTTTTCTCCTGGCCCTGCTGTCTGGGTACTGATCTTCCTGACAGATGGCTTGCACATTACAGTTCATAGCCTCTGACTTAATCAAAAGTAGCAACCACCAACATACAGTAATTCTAAAATCTCTACATTTCAAGGTGAAGTACTATCTTGGGAAAGACAGGATCATGGATGTTCTCCTGCTCTTAAATTTTCTTTTCAAATAGGTCTCAGTATAATTCAGTCTTGCCTTGAACTCTCAAGCCTCCCATGTCTTAGGATCACAAGTGAATAACCATGCCCAGCTCCTTTCCTTTTACAAACTAGAATTGGTATGTTTTGAGGATCCAAACAGCTTAGAAACTACCCCGAGTACTGGTTCTTTTTTTTTTTTCTTTCTTAACAATATTAACTGTTTCTGTTCTTCCCTCCTGTGAGACTTACTCGTGGACTGGCCACACACAAAAAAGATGGCAGCTCAGTGAGCAGGCAGCAACGAAGTGAGGAGGTAGCTGATCTCCGTTGATGGACGACCTGATCTGAGTAGCCACTCACTGCTTTACAGTGGCTGCTGAAAACAAGAGACTTAAAACAAAAACAAAGTGTTAATGAAGCAGAACAGAAAATGTGTCACACACTGAATATCCAACTTAATGAACGTTTTTTCTGGCCAATACTATTAATTCTAAATAACCTTTAATCAGGACCAAATGTGTAATATATAGTTGAGGCTCATGTTAATTTAAAAATGTGGTTTTATTAGTAAACAAAATCAAGTGTCATTTCTAATTTCACTTCCAGAAGAGAAGTACTATGTGTGCTAGGTAGCCAGCTGGTCTGTTATGACTATGAATGCAAACTCAAATCACAATGATTAAGACTAGTTTCTTGTAAAATTTCCCTTAAGACAGTGTAGAATCAGGTGCTAATAGTGTCATGTAGTTCTAACAAAAATGGATCTTCTTAAGACAGTGTCATACTATGTAGCCTTTGATGGACCAGGCTGGCCTTCAATTCACGGGGGCTCTGCCTGCCTCTGCCTCCTGAGTGCTGGATCAAAGGTGTGTGCCACCACACTCTGCCAACAGTGATTCTTTTGAGACAGAATTGCACTATGCAACCCTATCTGGCCTACACAACTCACTAGGTAGATGAGGCTGGCCTCAAAGCTGTGGCAATGCTCCTGTCACTATTTCTCACGTGCTAAGAAGATCACAGACATGCACCACCATTCTGATTATTTTTCTTATTTACACAGAGACAGGAATACGAGTGTTCATGAACAGGAAACAGTCTCTCTTTAGCCTCCATTGGACAGCTAATTAGAAATGTTAACTGAGATTGGACAGTGTTAGGGCATGCCTTTAACCATTCCCAGTACTCGGGAGGCAGAGGTAGGTAGATCTCTGTGAGTTTGAGACCTGGTCTACAGAGCAAGTTCTAGGACAGTCAGGATGGCTCACAGCAGCTTTAACTCCAGGCAATCCAACACTCTCTTCTGGTCTCCTCAGGTACCACGTACACACTTGGTTAACAGACAAATGTGCAGACAAAATACCCATACACACAGAAATAAATTAATGAAAAAAAAAGTTTTCTAGAAAAAAAAGTAATAATAAAAAATCAATGCACTAACAACTGGGTTGGGGATATTGCTAAGTAGGTGTAATGCTTATCCTAGCATGCATGAGGACTTAAATTCAACATGAAACACTGAATAAGGGCTGGGTTTAGAGGAAGATTAGATGTTCAAAGTCTACATTCTTGGCTACATAATGAGGTCTAAGCTAACCTGAGCAACATTATTATTTCAAAATAATGTAAATTCTTCAATTTCAGTATCAGGGACTGAAGATGTAGCTCAGAGGTAGACAGAGTGCTTGCCTACTACAAATAAGGTCCCGGGTTCCATTACAGAGAAAAATTATTGTATTTCTTTATCATTGCAGGGGTTGGCCTGTGTGCACCCAGCATTCTCACTCATGTTCTAGGTGGCCTCAATCTGCAGTCCTCTTAACTGAGCCTCCCAAAAGCTGGGATTGCAGGTGGACACACCACACCCATCTGTTCCTTCAGTGGTTTCTAATCACTTTAGTACAATGGTAGGCCCACAGCTTTGACAAGCCTAGGCCCATGCAGCTCTGACATGTTTTGCCTTTTCTGTAGATGCTAAGGTCCTTGTAACCCCTACCAAAGACCTCTAATCTTTTAATAGCATCTGTGTTCTTTAGCTGGCTGGTCTCTGCAATAAAGTTCACTTGTCTCTTTACATTTTTATCTATTATCACCCAAATGATTAATATGAAAATTATTCGGTTGTCAGCCTGTACTAATAAATGCTGACTAGCTAGGTACACTACCCCTGAGGCTTATTACTAATGTACAGACAAGGGTTAAAAATGAAGCTCTAGGGCCAGGCGTGGTGCACGCCTTTAATCCCAGCACTCCGAGGCAGAGGCAGGCGGATCTCTGTGCCTGGTCTACAGAGTGAGTTCCAGGATAGGCTCCAAAGCTACACAGAGAAACCCTGTCTCAAAAAAACCAGAAGCTCTAGGTTGTTTTGTATTGTTTGTTGTTTTCTTGATTTCTCAAAAGTGTACTTCTGACATGAACAGTAAGTCCTCTTATCCTCCTGAGCTAGAGAGGAGACTAGACGGGCACAGGCCCACGATCTCTGCTTATCTCAGGAGTAGTTCAGGACTGGTAGTTGGGATACCCACTGGCATTCAGACCATCTCTGGACAAGCAGTTGACATAACATCAACAGATAACTCAATGGCATTTGAACATTTACTGACTTCTAAACAACAGTAACCAAACACTATCTCTATCTCTAAGCCATCCTCCTTCTGAATATTCTCCAAGAGCAAAACTCAGCAGAAATCTTTTATTACATTCATAGAATACACAAGGGAATGAACATTTTCTCCAACTTCTTCCTTCCAACAATGTAGTTATTATTAAGAAAGGGATACAAGGAGCTGGAGAGGAAGCTCAATAGTTAAAGCTCCAGCTATTCTGCTCTTCCAGAGGACCTGGGTTCAATTCAGAGGCTCATAACTGTCTGTAACTGCAGTCTCAGGGGGTGTGATGCCCTCTTCTGGCCTCCATCAGTACTACATAAATGTGGTATTCAAATATACATGCAGGCAAAATATACAAATATATTAAAATTAAAAAATGTTTTTAATCAAAGAGATGTCAAAATTCATCATAAGGAATCTTAATAAAATATCAGGCCAGGCATGGAAGCACACACCTTTAATCCCAGCACTTGGGAGATAGAGGCAGCAGGATCTCTGAGTTCAAGGCCAGCCTGGTCTACAGAACAAGTTCCAGAACAGAGATACTTTGAATGGAAAAACAAACAACTCCCCCCTTCAAAAAAAACAAAAATAAAAAAAAACCCCATCAGTCCCTTTCTGGAAAAAGTCTATCTAGCAGTAATTTTATTCCTGGGTGGAAATTCCCACATGAGAACATACTGTCATAAATATTAGGTATTTTATTGGAAGTCTGTAAGTCAAGATAATTTATATCTAATTCTAGATTTTAAAAAAAAGCTCATTAGTTTAAAATATTCAATATGTAACCTTTGCTTTACAGAAATCCTGACAACTCCTCAAATACTTTACTCTGTCTATAATCAATGCAAGGGAAGCAGGGTAGGAGGGTAGGATCAGTAGAGATACAACTAGCAACATTATTTCTTTAGTCTATTTTGGCCATCATTTTATTTAAAGAAAACAGTGATCTCACTGATGGGATGGTGTTACTTGGTTTTAACAAGTTACAGCTTTTGCTAGTCTCTTGTTCTGTGTTCATGCTCTTGACTGCCTCATCACCCCGCAGCATGAGCAGTCTGGCTGCCAGAACCACAATACACACATAGTAATAAAGCAAAGCTTTGCTAAAGAGTCTCTTGGCACCATGCCAAGCCTCAAGTGAACATAAGCAGGCCAGGAAGAGAGACTCAAGCTGGCTCTGAAAGGTTTGTAAACCTTTGCCTTAGCCTCCCAGGCTGCACCGAAGTACATGCAAGTAAAACGCCCATACACATAAAGGATAAAAGAAGAATTAAAAGAGAGCAAGCCAAGCTGCTCTTCATCACAACAAAGTTACAAACAAAACATTTACACAGGAAAATATACATACACTATAGGTGTAACTCAATACACGGTACACACCCCCTCAGAACACTGAGGTTCTTGTTTGTTTGCTTTTTGTTGTTTGAGACAGGGTTTCTCTGTGTAGTCTTAGCTGTCCTAGAACTCATTCTGTAGACCAGGCTGGCCTTGAACTCAGAGAGATCTGCCTGCCTCTGCCACCAGAGTGCTGGGATTAAAGGTGTGCACCATCACTGCCTGGGTGAACATTGGGGTTCTTGAGAACACCATTTATTCTTACTAATGCAAAGAAAAAAGAAGTGAGGGTACTAAGTAGAGAATTTAAGCACAGATAACTCCTTACCTTTAACAAAGGGCAGCTGCAAAGGTTAGGGAAGGAAAGTGGAAAATCAACTCCAAGAAGAAAATCCTTATTTCTCAGATATCTCTGATGGCTTTCCCTGTCTGGCTCTCCCCAAGAGCGCAGCTGATGGAGCCTGTAGGAGGCTTTCAGAGACAGGAAAAGAGCTAACCACCTGAAACAAACCACAGAGATATGCTCACTCAGTGCTCTTAGGAAATTTGGCAGCTTACAATAAGGACCTATCTCATTATCACACATCATTTGCAAATCTTGAGCATTTAGGAAACAATTCTTTCTGACCTTCAGATAAAGTCATTACATACTTTTGTTCTATATATTCCTTTACATGATTTGTTTTTAAAGTAAAATGCTCTATACAGCTATAATAAAAAGCAAAGAAATACGAAAAGTATTCAGAAACATTTATCTCTACTTCAAAAACTTTTACCATAAAAACTATCTTATCAGGAAGACAGTCATTCCTAATGAATTATCTATTTCATTAAAAACAACATAATAGGGGCTAGAGAGATGGCTCAGCAGTTAAGAGCACTGGCTGTTCTTCCACAGGACTCAGGTTCAATTCCCAACACCCACATGGCAGCTCACACCTGTCTGTAACTCCAGACCCAGGAGATACAAATATAAAAATACATATATATGCTGGGTGGTGGTGGCAGCGCACGAATATATATATATATATCTTATATATTACAAACAATGTAATAAAAATCAGTGAAAGTCATTTTGTAGTAAAGAATAAAAACACAGCTAAATTTTCCAGAATGCTTGAGGTAATAATAAGCATATCTATATGCACCTATGCACCTATACACACACACACACACACACACACACACACACACACACACACGATTATAATAATTCTTTTTTATTCGGGGGTAGGACAAGGTTTCATGTAGCACACGCTGCTTCCAACACCCAATCCCCTTGCCTCAGCTTTCTAAGTGCTGGGATTATAGGCATGTACCACCACCATCCCTAGCTCATAAAAAATTATCAATAGGGAAAAAATAGAGGCTCAAATGGCCTAATATTAAATATTTAATTTCACAGCATTTCATTTTTGTCCCTGCCTATTCCCAACTGCTCTTCTAACAGTATGCAAACTTCTCACCTGGCCAAAAGTCCCTGAAGCATGAGGTTTGCCATTTCTGCTGGCGAGACATCAATAAATCGAAGGAAAGAAAAACAGCTTCCTTCATTAATACCTGGAAAATCAAAGAACAATGCTGAGCCCGCTAGCAAACCAAGAAGACAATACTCAACCTGCTGACTTGTTTAGTTCTTAAAAGCAAATGGCAAAGACTCTGATCCAGCCAGGATGTCATGTCTGTGTACTATAGCCGCACACAGACAGAAGCCGTACCTGTCAAGTACAGCACATACGGGATGGAGTGGAGATGGCGCATCAGTCACCTTTGGGGGTTTTGGCCTCTGGTGAATTTCTATGATTTGAAGAAAAAGGAAAGGACAGAACAGAAGAGAAAGGTTCTGAACTTTCACCTTAATATTTTGGACAATGCTCAAGGTCAAGCAGCTTAGGATAAGGAAGAAGAAAGGAATTCTCAATAAAAGTATTAATGTCAAATTTCAAGTGGAAGAAATTCTTTGTTTTGAGATAAGTTTTCATATAGTCCGAGGGGGGAGTCTCAAACTTGTTATGTACTCAAGGATGACTCTGAACTTCTGATCTTCCTGACTCTTTCTCCTGAATGAAGGGATTACAGATATGTTCCACCAAGCCTGGTTTATTAGGTGATAGGGATTGAACCAAGAGCTTTGAGCATGTTAAGCAAGCACTCTATCATGCCCAGCCCAATTCTTTTTTTTTTTTTTTTTAAAGTTCTCATACTAGGCCAGACTGGCTTCAAACTCATGGCTTCGGTCTCCTGAGTACTGAGATTACAGAGGTGAGCCACTGGACCTGGCTTTAAGGAAGAGAAATTCCTAAGAGACAGGTAGGTATAAAACAGAGAAAATCACTATGACTATTTTGTACTGCTTCCTGTTATATCTACAAGTAACAGAAAGTAGGTCTTCACAGTGACTCATGTCTTTGATCCCAGCACACGGGAGACAGAGGCAGGCAGATCACTGAGTTAAAGGCCAGCCTCTTCTACATAGTGAGTTCCAGGATAGCCAGGGTTAGATAGAGAGAAACCCTGTCTTCTCTAATAAAACAAACAAACCAATAAAATAAAATAAGAATTACAGAAATTATAGATGAAGATAAACAACTTGTAAATTTTTTTTTGTCTTTCGTTTGAGTGGTACGAAAGCATGTGTGTATACAAGTTCACGTGAGTGTGGGCAAATTGCATGTGCAAAGGTACCTTCCTTGATGTCTTTCTATCTTCTGAGGCAAGGTCTCTGCCTGAACAAGGTGTTCCTTGATTTGACTAGTTTAGCTAGCCAGCTACTTTAGGGATCCAGTCTCTTCTACCTATGTGCTAGGATTGCAGGAGGGCTACCACACCAGCCAGCACTTACCTGGGATCTAGAGTTCTGCACTCTAGTTAGTCCTCACTCTAGTGTGGCAAATGCTAATGTTCCATAGTCAAAGCCACTCCCTAGCCACTAACTTAGCAATTTATCAAGACATCAGAAAATAAAAGTCAAAACACTACAGTCACAGAAAAAACAAAGACCATCCTGGTAAATCCCGACACTCCTTTCAAAGATCAAAACCCCTACCTTTTCTGTGGAAGAGAGACTGCTGGATATAGTCTGGTGCAAATGGAGAAAGAAGAACTTTTAACCACCTGTAGAGCAAGTAATTAAAATAAATCTGAAGGGGAGTACAAACACTGGGAAGTTAACTAAACTAGAAGCTTCAAATTAATGAAAATCTTTCAAGACTATTTCTACACATAAGTTTCTTGTCATATTACTATGCAAATCATGACACAAATGCGAGAATACACAAAACTGTTACAATAATGTAACTCTCCTCACTTCACAGACTCTCAATTCTAGCCTGAACAAAAAGGACAACTCTGGTCCATTTCTCTTGCTCAAATCTGTTAAATGACCTTCAATTTTACTTTCATCAGGTCATGTTGATGAATATTTTTTATAACGAAAACTTTGAACTTTCAAAGTCCACAGCTTTCAAATGCTGGCATATAGACATCCATTTAAGAGTACAATAAAAAGTCTGAAATCCAGAACTATCCTAACTTAGAGGTATAAGATGGACCACACACCAAGTTTCTGAATGAAATGGTCTCTAGCGTATTAGTTTAATGACTAATTCAACTTTACCAAATTTATTCCTGCAGACTCTATCAAGAGAATAAATTTAATTAAAAAGCGATAAATTCAGTTCTGCATTAAGTGTGACTCTAAGTCACTTTAACATAACTTAAGTATACCAGGACATTTCTAGTAAATTTCCTGTTGACTTTTGGTGCAAATACACATTTGTACATAGGTACGTATTCCTGATTTAGAAATGGCTAAGGCATTTAAGGCCATCTAATGCAAGCCTTAATAGTACTCCAACTCCTATCCTAAGAGCACTCAATAGTTGTTCACTGTTTGTTTACACATCTCTTTACAGGAAACTCACACATTCAACACTAAATTCATCTACTCCACTAAGGATACAGCACTATAGTACATTGTCTACTACACAAGCATGAGGGCATGGGTTCAATCCCTAACACTACTAAATAATAAATGTGCCCTTGAGCCAAATTAGAAAAGCACTCAGCATCAACAGATATCAATATTTGCTCACCTATCTCGTGAATGGTTGAAGACCCTGATCTGTCCATGACGATAGATAAACTTAGAAATTTCATATGGCTTTAGGGAAATATGAAATGGAGACCAAGTTTCTTGCCGTTCAAATAACTCTGGGTGGTTACACACCTAAGATGAAGGGAAATGGCAGGACAACATTGTCATTTGCAGACATTTGCTGAATATTAAACTTCATGAATATTTACCTTCCCATTATCATCTCTAGAGGGCTATCTGGCATCAAGCCTGGAGCCCTCTCAGTAAAGTAGGTTAACAAAACCCACAGAGCAAGTGACCTAAGCCTCACCTTCCTGAACTGCATGACGAGATTCATGAGGCTGCTGGTGGTGTTCTGGGCCTGCTGAGTAGAGCCCATAGAAGACTGCAGCAAGTCCTCAATGGAGATCTTGTTCTTCAGTGCCTGATATAAGAGCTTCTGTCGGCTGGTCAACTGGCAGTACATTAGAATCTCAATCTAAAAACATAAATCAGCATAAACTTAAGAAAACAATGGTTCCTTGCCCCAGTTGTCATACACACTAGATATCCCTTCTGAATCCTCTTTTCCACTTCTTACAGCACCAACTATCACCCTTCACAGTAATTTCCAGAGATCTCCTGTCCATATCTTCAAGTACCAACTGTGAAAGGACTACTCAGTCTACAACAAGCATATGAGTGGTAGGACAAGGGGAAAGAGACCTCTTCTATGACTTACTAAATTGGTTAACAGTATTATCATTCATTCAGTTGCCCAAAGATAATAATACCTGATTTAAGAAAACCAAATCTACAGAGCATGGAGGTACACAATTTAGGCCCAGTCCCTGGGAGGAAGATGCAAGAGAAACCTCTGTGCTCTGGGGCTAGCCTCAGACTAGTCTACAGTGAGACTTTGTCTCAAAGGAAAATAAGATCACCGAGAGATACACATGAAATTTCTTTTTTCTTTTTTTTGGGTTTTTGAGACAGGGTTTTTCTCTGTGTAGCTTTGGAACCTTTCCAGGAACTCACTCTATAGCCAAGGCTGGCCTCGAACTCACAGAGATCCGCCTGGCTCTGCCTCCCAAGTGCTGGGATTAAAGGCATGCGCCACCACCGCCTGGCCACGTGAAACTGTTCTAAACAATTTATTTATTCATTTAATGTGCACTGGTGTTTTGCCTGTATATATTGGGGGGGGGGGGACGGGACACGCGGATCCCCCGGAACTAAAGTTATAGACAATTATGAACTGCCATGTGGGTGGTGGGAATTGAACCTGGGTCCTCTGCAAGAGCAACCAGTGCTCTTAACCACTCAGCCATCTCTTCAGCCCACATGAAACTATTTTGAAATAAATTAATTGTAAGACTTGTTTTAGAATACACCAAAGGTTAGGAATGGTCATTAATCACTGCTGATGCTGCATCATGGGTATAAGTGGTCATGACATTATTCTGTTTTTGTAGTGGTTCAAACTCTCAATTAATAAAAGTACAGCTAGGCATGAGGGCTCATGCATATAATCTCAGCAGGCAGCCAAAAGGGTAAGGCAGGATTGTTCAGAGTTTGAGATCACCCTATTCTACATCAGTTCCAGGCCAGCCTAGCTTACAGTGTAAGACCCTATATAAAAATAAAACAAAACAAACTCAAATTCGGGTAGGTGGGTAACAAAAGGAAAAGAATGTTATTTGCCTTGCTTAGGTCCCCTGTGACCATTCAAGTTCAAATATCTCAATCAAACTGATTATCTTTCATCTAAATATATGCCAAGGAAATTTCCTGCCAAGAACCCTAAATTGCTACCACCTGAGGTTCAAACTCATTAAAAATAAGATTTTATTTCTTACCTTGTCAGACAATTCATTTTCTACATCTTTTTTGATTCTTCTCAGCATAAATGGTTTCAAGATCATGTGTAATCGAGAGAGTTGATCTGAAACAGGAAGTCCACAAATAACACACAGTACACTGATTTAAGACAGTCAAAGTAAACATCATGTTCCTCCCTCCAAACCCTCCAAATGCCACTGGGCTCAATGATTTTCTGGAAGGATGAAACTTCAAAGAAGAAGAACAAGCATCTTGTTTAGGCTCTATTTACAGAAACTACTTTCAGAGCATATCTGGAAAACTGCATCAATAAAAAGGTCTCCCAAAGCTCTAAGGAGAGCTGGAAAAGACTCCCAGTGTGTACCAGTCATTTTGTCAGTTTGACACAATGGAGACACCTGGGAAGAAAGAACTTCAACTGAGGAATTCTTTCCCATCAGACTTGACGTGGACAAGCCTGTGGGGCATTTTCTTTCCATGGGGGCGTGTGTTTGTTTGTTTTTTCTGGGACGGGGTCTCACTATGTAACCCTGGCTGTCCTGGAACTCATTCTGTAGACCAGGCTAACCCTGAACTCACAGAAATCTGCCTGTCTCTGCCTAATTGATTCAGGAGGACCCAGTCAACTGTGGGCAGTGCCACCCCTGGCAGGTGGTCCTGGGTAGTACAAGAAAGCAGGCTGAACAACCCCTGGAAGCAAGCCAGAAAGCAGTTTTCTTCCATGGTCTCTGCTTCAAGCTCCCTGCTTCTGCTCCTGTTCTAACTTCTATGATGGTCTAAAATTGGGACGTGTAACCCAAAAAAACCCTTTCTCCCCAAACTGCAACAGAAAGCAAACTAGGTCACAGTGTTTGCCCAAAATTATCTCTAAAGAAATGTCAAAAAATTAACAACTTCTTCAAATCACTTGAAGAATTTATTTTACTGCATTCAAGTCTGAGCACCATGTGCATATGCAGTGCTTAATGTGGTCAGGAGAGGGTGTCATATCCCAAGTAACTGGAGTTACATATGCTGGGAGCTGCCATGGGGGTATTGGAAATTGAACCTGGATCCTCTGGAAAACTCAGTGCTCACTGAGCCATCTCTCAGACCCTACTTAATTACTCTTACAATTGGTAGATGTGAAGTTATGTCTACACAATAAGCAACTGGGCATGCTCTCAATATTAGGCAAACAGTACAAAACTATTTTGACAAGCCAGGTTAAAAATGTCTGCAACAGAGCCGGGTGGTGGTGTCATACGCCTTTAATCCCAGCACTTGGGAGGTGAAGCCAGGTGGATCTCTGTGAGTTCTAGGCCAGCCTGGTCTATAGAGCGAGATCCAGGACAGGCACCAAAGCAAACCAAAAAAAAAAAGTCTGCAACAGAAACAAATCCTAGGGCTCATAAAATGGCTCATTGGATGAAGATGCTTGCCAAGCAAGCCTGGTGACCTGAGTTCGAGCTCCAGAACCCATACAAAGGTAAAATGAAGAGAACAACTCCACAGTTGCCCTCTGACCTCTACAAGCTCACTGTGGCATGCACCCTCCCACCCAATACTAAGTAAAATTAAAAGAAAAAAATAAAGAAATCCTAAGTACATGGTTGCCCATACTAATAGATTGAAAACAAAGTTCAGAGCCAGATGTGGTGGCTCACACCTGTAATCCCAGCACTTGGGAAACCGAAACAGGAAATGTCTAAGTTTGAAGCCAAACTTCATAGCGAATTCCAGGCCAGTCTAGGCCATAGTGTGAAACCTGGGTCACAGAATCTTAAAATTCCACACAAAAAAGAGACAGGCATAGTAGTACTTACTCTCATCAATAGCAGATTTGTTTTCAGCATGACTTTCAATATCCTTGGAAAACCATTCATTAAATTCTTCATGTGAATCAAATAATGTTGGCATAATGAAATGCAGCAGAGCCCAGAGCTTCAAACAAAGGAAAAATATTAAACAGATATAGTGTCATAAAATGATGCTATGTGACTACAGATTAAGGTTTGGGGAATGAAGTAACAAATGAATGCATGTACGTGAGGCAGAAAGAATAAATGAATCTAAACACTTGCTCAATGAACCCGCTACAATTAGGTGTTGTAACAAAAAATTATGACTTTTCAAGTAATCAAAAACTAAAAGCTTAATAATATAAACACTGCTCAGCTTTTGTTAGTATAGATGACAGTTTTAAAGACGACAGTCAAACAGCTGATTCCATAGCTGAACACAGTTTTGTTGTAGTATAACTAGCTGTCAATAACCCTAAAGAAGGAGCCACAGAATTACAGCCTGTGAGGCTACTGGTTGACTATGTACTTTCACGAATAAAGTTTTATGGGAACATAGCCACAGCCATTCCTTTCTACCCTATTTATGACTGTTTCCATATTACATAGGCAAAAACAAGCAGTTCACAGTGAATGTAATGTCTACAAAATGTCAAATACGATGATTCTAAACAAAGAATCGGGGTTGGGGATTTAGCTCAGTGGTAGAGCGCTTGCCTAGCAAGCACAGGCCCTGGGTTCGGTCCTTAGCTGGGGGGGAGGAGGGAATCAAGGTCCTTGGTTTTAGAGAATATTAGCTTCTGATTCTAGAGTAAAAACTTACCCGTATTAGATGAGCAACATTTCCTAATGTGCTCAATATTTATTAAAGAAACAAAAAGGGACACTGTAATTAACAAACAGGAAGAATGGTGCCTACAAGATACTTAGGAAGAATCCAATTCTTCTGTGGTAGTGAATATAATTTGTACAGAATGGTAGGAGTCCATCATGGCTACAGTTGTCTTAAGAAGATATAAACGGTGATCTTGATTAGTGCCTACCTCTGCCATGGTATTCTGAATGGGGGTTCCAGTTAACAAAAGCCGATTCCGACACTGGAATTGTAAGAGAATCTTCCAACGAACACTGTTCAAGAAAATGAGTTACAAATTCCAAGTTGGCAATAAGTCTTTCTGTAATTATCTTGAGTCAATATTTCTAAAAATACTTTTCAAACAACTTAAGAATCATATACTGTATCATGCACACAATAAAAATATATTTTAACAAAGATGAAGATAAAAATTCCACAACTGAGACTCATCAATACCAATGGTATGAATGCTTAGAAAAAAAAAATCCCTCAAACAGGTGAAGTGGGTGACCTTTCGAGCTTTATCGTCTCCTGCTGTTCTTGCCTTTAAAACACACACACACACACACACACACACACACACACACACACACACACACACAC